>JAAGKR010002168.1:79131-92247 GCA_011419295.1 Clarias macrocephalus
CCTGGCCCGTCCCCCCCCCCCCCCCCCCCCCACCTCACTTTGATACAAAACAGCCTGGGAGGGGATTGTGGGATTTTTCTCCCACAGGAGGAAATGTGGAGGCGACTAATTTGTCAGTGTGGCCCGGCCCGGGCTGGCCAAAGAGGCACAAACCTTTGAATTGATAAGTCTGAGGACAGAGCGCGCACACACACACACACACACACACACACACACACACACACACACACACACACACACACACACCCCGGCGGGGGATTTTGGCTGTCAAAATGTTAACTGGCAACGTTGCCGACATTGACACGACTTTGGTATCAGGTTGTGTTTTAAAAAGTCAGAATTGCTTTGATGAAATAACGGCGGAACAACGTCAACTACAGTGACGGGATCATTTTGACCGGATGTCGCTCTAAGGTGGCAGAAGTTCTGCTTCAAACTTTTACTCAAGTACTATGTGTTCTACAACGCACGTTAAGTAAAAAAGTACAAGTTCTCCGTTTTTGGATGTCTATCTGACCGGGTTTTGATGTGCATTTATATCATCAGCAGCTTCAACTTCTGTTAGGGTTTAAATCGTTTAAAATACTGTACAAGTCCAGTAGAGATTACTACCGGTAGCTTAGCTAGCTAGTTGCTATCATTGCTTTAATGTAATTGTAAATACTGCTATCTGGTGCACTCCAGTGTTTATTTCTTTTTTAACAATATACATGGGCTACTATCGTGATTGAACCGGAAGTAGAACCGCGGTCCGTTCAGATCTGCAGAAATCCGTAACTCGAATGTTCGTAAGTCCGCGCCTGCATGTAGTGGCAATATGGTGGTGCTGAGGTTTAACCTTCTGATGAGAACCTTCACCACTGAGCTGCCCCGGCCATAATGATGTCATATGGTGTCAAAATCTATGTACTTACAAAGCACAAGTACAGACGCACAATAAATACTTTAATACAAAAAGATGCATTTGTACTTTGTTACTCGCCACCTCTGATGTCCCGAATATAACGTTTTGGGACTCGAACTTCAGTTGCTGCACTGCATGATTAGCACTCGACCACTAGAGAACATGCAGTTCATTCTCGCATTCATAATAGCAAGGGAAAAAAAGGAAGAAAAAATTATTTACTGAAATATTCACTTAGAAAGCAGGCAATGGGTAAAAAATAAACAAACAAACAAACAAAAACAAACAAACAAACAAACAAAAACAAACAAACAACAAACAAACAACCTTTATTCAACGTTGTCTCAAGGTTGGACGTGAAACGCAGCATTGCTACAGCTACATTACAGATAACGGTCACCTGACACACTAGGGTTCCTGCTGGGGCGGAGCTGAAGCTAGAAAACACCAGAGATTCACACTCGTCTTCAACTGACCATCACCTCTATGATTTATCAAAAACAATTCATACTCAAGACTCTTCCCATTCCAGATGTAGCCCGTTCTAACCCGGCTATACTGGCCCGGCCTTCGTTAAAGTCGCTCAGGTCTTCACATCTGCCCATTTTCCCCGTCATCCAACAGGTTGTCTACAGGATCCGAGTGCTTCTCTCGCCTTAGACGTTCATCACTGCTTCTGTAATGCTTCATTTCTGAGCGATCATAATATTCTGCCCTGGTGTATTAGAGATATTTAATAATAAACAAAAATAACAGCAGATAGTGTTAGAGCTTTTGCATTGTAGTATGAAAGTACTGAGGACAGAAACGATGGTGAGAAGAACCACTGCATGACTGATGAAACACCAGGCCAATTTACATTGAGATCCATTCTCACTGTGTCCACCGAGAGCAGTGCGAGCTGTCTGTCTCTACAAAGATGCCTTTAAATCCAAACCAGCTTTTCTTTTTTTTAAGGCAATCATGGAATGATGGATGCTTTGGAGGTATTATTACATTCAGATGATACAGTTTACAGCTCATCTACTTTTCTCTATACATGATAAAGAAAAACAAAGGAAAGGGAAAAAAAAAGAGCTGGGTCCTGTAGATATATAAAATTAGATTTATGAGGAGGGAGAGATATAAAGAGAGTATAACGGCTCACTTTATAACTGCTTATGCATATATATGGTTTGTATAAACAAGTTCATGATATGAAAAATGATCACATGACTGTCATGCAAACATTTTGGATTCACAGGAAAGAGGAAGTGAAGTGATGTTGACAGAAAAGGTCGGCTGGATCAGTTTCTGCTGCTAGCTTTAAAGTAAACATGGAAGTTGAAAAAGTGGTCCTCAATGTCCATAACTTACAGTCAAATGTCTACCATCTCAAAATTTAGGCTTAAGGTGTTTCAGATGATCTTCATGCACGGGTTTCCTCCAGGCTGTGCGGTTGCTGCTAGTATCGTGTATCATATGCATCCTGGAACTACCAGAACACTAGAGCTGAGTGAGTGAAGCCTGACGATTTGATATTCTGTTTAACGATTGTAGGTTTAATAAACCCATTGATTGATTACGGCTTGTTCTTCATTTGTTGATAACTAATCTAGTTGAAGGCACAGTGGTGGCTCAGGTGGTTGAGGCTCTGGGTTGCTGGTTAGAGGGTCAGTGGTTCGATCCCTGCCACCACCAGGTTGCCACTGTGGGGCCCGTGTGCAAGGCCCTTCAGTCTCTGCCCATACAAAATCACTTTGAACCAACATTAGTTTAGAAATGATGGAACCCGTCACCTTTTGGCACAAGAGGGGAGAAAAAACTAAAAAGTTACACAATGATGCACTATTTTGCCAAAAGTATTCACTTGCCTGCCTTTACATGCATATAAACTATTCCTTAATGCATATGGTTTAATATGATGTTGGCCCCGCCCCCTTTGCAGCTATAATGACAGCTTTAACTCCTCTCGGGAAAGCTTTCCAAAAGGTTGAGGAATTTTATGCGCAGTCATGTTGGAACTGGGTTGTTTGTCAGTGGTTGGACTCGGACCCTTACTTCCAGTGAAAGGACTCTTAATTCTTCAGCATACCGAGACATTTAGGACCATTTCATGCGATCAACTTTGTGGGGACGGTTTGGGGACGACCCCTTCCTGTTGCAACATGACTGCGCAGCAGTACACAAAGCAAAGTCCATAAAGACATGGATGAGTGTGCAGGTCGGTCAAGATCTTCCACACCAAACTCAGAGTCCTGACCTCAACCCCATAGAACACCTTTAGGATGAATTGGGGCGGAGACTGCGAGCCACGCCTTCTCGTCCAACATCAGTGTCTGACCTCACAAATGTGCTTCTGGAAGAACGGGCAAAAAAAAAAAAATTCCCATAAACATTCAAATAAAAATCCCAAACCCTGTGGAAAGCCTTCACAGAAGAGTTGAGGCTGTTATAGCTGCAAAGGGGGCGGGGCCAACATCATATTAAACCCTATGGATTAAGAATCAAATGTTACTCCAGTTCATATGCATGTGAAGGCAGGCGTGCCGATACTTGTGCTGATATAGTGCGTCTCCATAGACATCACTTGTGTGTAAACTCGTACTTTCTAACGCGCGGACTTGAACATGCGTGAGATCAGAGTTCTCAGTAAAGGACGTGCGTGTCTCAGCTCTATCTGCTCGATTCCTTCGTGCGCGAAACTTTCAAACAGATGGCGTCGTGATTAAAGGGGTGTTCGCTGTAGACTGGTTGTAAGATCCAAACAGTTCAACTGTGGAAACGAGCATTTTATTCAGTACTGAAATCTGGAAAGTCTGGTGAAAAAAACAAAAAAAAAAACATAAATAAGAACTCGATGTAGTGATGAAAACCTTGCAGACAGTTCCTGCATCGCTCCTCTCCCGAGGCTTCTAGACTTCCAGCGGTTTCTTTTTCCCCAACTCTTATTATATTTATCATATACTGGAGCTTTATTATATAAGGAATAAGACACTTCGGGACATTCCATTATATTCTAACAAAAATGCCATGCAAATCCCAATGTAACTTCTACTGGGTGTTTTATAGAAACAGTAACGTAACACACATGTGGCGGTGGGATTATATTTCATAGTGCGCACTAAAGTGTAAAACTAAAGTGTACTTACAGCTTACAGTACTTACTACAGCGAGTGAGTGAGAGAGAGAGAGAGAGAGAGAGAGAGAGAGAGAGAGAGAGAGAGAGAGATTGATTCAGGGTTTTGTTTTGTGTTAACTATGGAATCATGTTTCCTCCACAAAGAAATAGTAATAAAAAATAATAATAAATAATACATTTTAAAAAAGTACATGTTTTTAAATGAGAATTTTAATTGTTAAGAGCATTGAGAGATGTTTTTTTTTCCTTTTAACATCATATTTTTACGTAATACCGCATGAAATGTGTCATGAAAAAATGTGAAATGAACTTTTCACATTATTTAAAGATAATTTTTAAAGTTTATTACAAGAAATGTTGTTTTAAAGATTAACGACAACGTAAAACTCTGATCACATCTGTGGTTTCGGCAGAATCTCCACCGCGGACCTCAGGACGCTTTCTGTTCTCAACAGCTTGAAAAATGTTCAGTTCTATTCTTTCGTTCATTTCTAGCCTCGTTATCTGCCTGCTAACACGCGTGATAAGCTAAATCAAGCTACACATGATTACAACGGTACCTAATGATACGAGTTTAATCCGTTCAGGAGGCGATTTTTAAAACTGAAAATTCGTATTGTGAAACACATTGTCCCATGGCAAACAATGTAAATGCAGATAATCCGTTCCAGCTGCCAGAAAATATTACCAATATTACCAATTTCCAACACTATAAATCATATTTTTGCATATAAAAACAATGAGGACTTTATAAATCCTCTCTGCACCGGCTGCTTTAAAGCCCAAACTGAAAGCGGCTCCCTATTTTTCTTGCTGCCGTCCTTGATTACATTCTCGGTACTCATGTTGCTGCGTCTTCATTAAATCTTACACAAAATGCAAAAAAAAAAAAACAACAACAACATATAAATCCACACTGACGCAAACAGGTTTTGAACGGCTCCCGGACGTACGCGCAACTTGGCCGGCGTTCGGTTCGGTCGCTCATATGGCGAAAATGCTTCGTATGTTGAGGCAAAATTCAGTTATTAAGGGTGTTCGAACGCTGAGGTTTGACCATATTTGCAATTGACTAAACTGTCCATATCATTAAAAAATTATAAAAGAAAAAAAAGTGTATGCAGAGTGTGTACAGGGTCACGACTGCTGGTGCCTCTGATGTAAAATAAACCTGACTGATAAAGTAAAACTATATATTTGGATCTAAAATCCTCACAATGGAAAACCACACCACGGACCACACGGTTATACTGACATCATCCAGACTTTATGGGATATTGTGAGATTTAATGTTGTGAAAAGCTCACGAGGTTCGCTATAGCAGAAATAAACAGCCGCGAAACCACAACAGTCCTGCAGACTTCCTCAGGCTGGGAAACTTTGTATTTACCGCCTCGAGTCACGGTACAATGTAGTGTGTAAAAAAATAAAAATAGAAACTTTTTTTTATTACTTTTCAAACTAAACTTTTTTTCTTAAATAATACAAATATTGATGATCTTAGATTATGTGGCTGTGAAATGCCCGTGTTAGCTGTTACTATAGAAACAATACTATGATACAACAAGCGGCTCAGGGTTAAGGCACCGAGTTACTGATCATAAGGTCGGCGGGTCAGTTCCAGCACCACTGTTGGGCCCTTGAGCGAGGCCCTTAACCCCATCTGCTCCTGGGGCTCTGTATCATAACTGACCCCAAAGCTGGAGGAGGCAAAGAAAGAAAATTCACTGTGCAGTAATGTATATGTGACGAAAAAAAAACTTAACTTACGAGCATTAACCTGAGGGGCGTTCAAGTCAAACCAGGACTTTGGATTGTACAGAATAACAGAACACAATTATGAGAGTAAAGTTCTTGGGAAGCAAAGCATCACTTGGATGATCTTGCAGGCGTATCTTTCTTTTTCTTTTCTTCCTCTGTACAAACGTTGGCGTGTAATTAGTCCAGTACCGTTTGTTGTAGACCCATGAAAGAGGCGTCAAATCGTACGGCTTATTCTGGAATGTTGCGCTATAACTTTTCTAAGGGTATAAAGTCCCATAGACTCAACATTGAGACCAACTTTGACGGATTCTAGCGCAGAACAAGAATTTTGTAGAGATATAAAATTTACAACATTTGAGGAGGCTTGCAAGCTGTGTCGGGACACAACCCGCAAGAGGGTACAAGTTGTACCCCTGGGGCGCAAGAGGTGCCCAAAGAGGTGCCCAATGGTGAAGGTACTCCACACTGAAACAGGAAGTGCTCACAGTTACGATCCCCGCTACAGGAACTTCCACAGGAACTGAACCGAACTATGGATCACATCGTCACAGAGACACGGGGGCGGGATCAGTTTACTCAGACAACCAATCAGTCTCTCGGGATCATAGTGAAGCCGTCAAGCCATGCCCTAGCAACCACTTTAGAGCACCTTAGCAACTGATCCTGTAGACTTTCATTATAAAAGGCCCGAGTATTGCCACGGCACGAACCGCTGGCATTTTCTTCAGGAAATCTACTTGTCTAGGTCCTCCATATAACCGTGACTAATCCCAGTGTTTCACTAGTGCCTGGACACCATCAAGATAGAAAGTTTTCTCATCGGAATGAAGAGTAACATCAGAAACGCCGGCCACCCAGGAACTCCTTTAAGGTCACAAGCATGTGGAGATGTCTCGTAGCGAGGTCAGGACTGTACGGGGGCGTGGCAATAACTACCAGCCGAGTTCCTGTAATATGCGAGTGGTGTTAGTGAATGAGTGTGTGTACAGTTCACACACATACAGATGTGTCTCGATTTTCAGTGATCAGTTGTTCCACTCTCTGAATGTTCACGGGAACGACTGCAGTGAGCTCAGAGCCTCCTCGGCCGGGATCGTCATTCACGAATGTACGTTTACATACGTTTTGTATATTTTATTTTGAGTCTCATCACCGTACTGTGCCTCATCAGTCCCGGTTTGACTTGAACGCCCTTTCTATACTAATACTAACCTCAAAATCATTTCATTCGCAGCCTTCTGACCAATCGGATTTGGGAATCCAGTTGCACTGCAGTATAACGATGATCAGTCAACCCATTCCGACCAATCAGAGTAAAGAATTAAAACACGACCCCTCCTGAATGTTTGTTTTCTTGTATTTGTTTCACAATGTACAATGGACGAGATCCTGATCCTGTATCTAAACATTAAGATTGTTAGATGTGGGTGACTTTGTAAAGCAGACAAGCTATTTTCTTTTAAAACAAACAACATTTAAATTTTCCCCAAGTGTCTAATTCTCCAGTCGTGGTTCTCCGCAGTGACATTGCCGGCTGACTGCTTTGGTAAACACAGAATTAGTCCTAATCTTGTTCCGCACACCCACAAGCAGAAGCACGGCTGCGCTGCGCGGTGGTGAACTGAAGCACACAAACAGAAACCCAAGCAGATTCCGATGATAACTTATTGAGCTTGGACTGAAATGTGTTTGCGCACGCCAGCGTTCGCTGAAAAGGACAATTTGACAGGTGCTGAAATCTCAGACTCATATTTATGAAGCTCTCGCTGAAATACAAAACTAAATATTTTACTGCTTTAAAAAGCTGCCTTTTATCATTATAAAGCACTCGAGCCGTTTGGTGGTCGTCTCGTCTCGTCTCGTCTCCTCGTGTCTCGGAGACGGGTCAAGTACGCCGCTGCATTAAAGCGTTCAGAGGTACAGTACGGCACTTACGTCTGGTATAAAGCCGATCTCGTTGAGGTGGTTGCTGAGCTCGGGGTCGTGGAAGGCGATCATCTGAGAGAAAACAGTCAGGTACTCTGAAATCAAACGCAATAAGAGAAAAACTTTGGCCTTGTGCAGGTGAACTAACTGTAACGCTGCCCCGTCATGAGGTTAAACATTTGCTTTGCCTTCGTTTAAAGCTGTGTTTCTAGGAAGGCTGGAGGAAACACACACACACGCACGCGCACACACACACACACACACACACACACACACACACACACACACACACACACACACACACACACACACACACACACACACGAGCTCAGGGTCGAACCTGGAGGTGTGAGGCAGGAAAAACTTCCCTCCAACACGACTGCAGGATTTCTCTACGCTTTTAAACTGCACATCTTTTCCACACTAATCAGTTCGAGATGTTCGCGCCAGATTTTCCACATTTCATTTGATTTTTGATGATATTCCACAGAGTGCGCACACACACACACACACACACACACACACACACACACACACACACACACACACATTATAAGTCATCACACAGGCTGTTTTAACACAAATTAAATGTTATTCATATTTACAGTATATAATGATCTATTTTGTAAGCTTAACCCGGATGAAAATTAAAAATAGCATATACACTATTATTAAAAATAGCACGTTTCATTTTGATTACACACAAGTCCTGAAATATGGGAACCAGAAACCCTCCATCGATGTGATGTGCTGATGATTCAGTACATTCAGGTGGTCATGTGACTTCATTTTATCTCCACATGACGTTGCTGAGTCTCGACCTGAGCGACTGAAGCGACCCCAGATCATAACACTGTCTCCAGAGGCTTGTACAGTGGACACTATGCATGATGGGAGCATCGCTTCATGCGCTTCCCTTCTCACCCTGACACGCCCATCACTCTGGAACAGACTCAGTCTGGACTCATCAGGTCACATGACCTTTCTCCATCGCTCCAAAGTCCAGCCTTTATGATCACTAACAAACTGAAGACTTTTTTCTGATGAGTCTCACTGACACGTGGTCTTCATATGGACACACAACTGTTTAGTTCCAATCCTCACATTGTGCGTGTGTGTGTTTACTATTATTATTATTTAATATCATTGTTTTGATTATTATTACTACAATCACTATTATTTTTATTATTACTTACTTCCACTATTAAACTTGGCTCTGAATTCTACGGTTGTTACTGTCACTAAGCGTTTAACTGATCATCTATAATATAATAACTCTTTTCACAAAGTTAAAGGTTGTTTTCTTTGCTTGAAACGGGCCAATAATTTGTCCTTTATGAAACATGAATAAAACCAAGAAGGTTTCATTTTCATTATATGATGCACATTAAAGAAATCATACAAGGTCACCCTATACACAGACTTATCAATATACCACGTACTGTACAGCCTTTGTAAAGTAAGAAAAAAACCTTTGAGACATCAAAGGTGACGTTTCAATGCTTCAAAGGTAAAAGCAGGATCGGTGTATACACTCACCCTGTATGACGTGCGAGTTGTCCTTCAGAAAGAAGTTGTAGAGATATTTGGGGATGAAGGCAGACATGCAGGCATATGCGAGAGCTGAAAGAAAGAAAGAAAAAAAGAAAAAGAAAGAAAGAAAAAGACAGGTTTCACCAAAATTTAGATCGTATATTCATTTAGAGGAGACGTTAGAGATGTGAGCATCTTAGGAAAGGAAAAGAAAACAAACAAACCCCTACCTTCATTGTTGAAGTTCAGGTATAGGAACGGGGCACAAAGTGAATCCAAACCTGAAGACCAAAAAAACAAAAAAACAAAAAAAAACCTTTAGAAGACAAGAGCTATAAGGAACGACGTGTGTGGTGGCACTGAGGTCGAGGCTTCGGGAGTCTTTGTGTAGAGATAAAAGCATCTAATGAAGGAAATCATTAAAATAAACCAGCAGTGATGTCAGTGAAAGAGGAGTCGAACAAAAACACAATCTTTCCCTCAATTTAAGATCACTTATTAATTATAAATATACATTATATCAGGAAGCTGCTCAGGTTGGAGTGTTGTTTTCTCGAAGCGGTACAGCCTTTATCCTGAGCTCCTTCGTTCATTAATGAAAACACAAACGAACCTCCGCTTTAAAATATCTGTCCGTGGAACACTAGAGACACCTAGTGGCGTAAACAGAGTAGTACAGGTTCTCACCCTGCCAGTACACCAGGTCAGGATGGGACACGACCCAAGCCTTGAGAACTCTCCGGAACTTGATGTGACCCTGCGGTGAGGAGAGCAGCTCGTCGTACTGATGGCAGCGCGGGATGTCCACTTCGATCTGAACCAGGACAAAAACAACAACACAGAGTCTTAGAACCAACAGTCTGGGTCTTAGAGGAAACGATCACGGGGTTCAAGGGTCATCATCTGTCATGTTCAGTTTAATCATCATCTTTATCTCCAGTATCAGTGATATTAACTCTATGTTTATAACAACGGATTAACAACAACAACAGCACGGTTAGATTCTCAACTCCGAGGGGGTCGATTACTGTTTATATAAACCACCCTGACAGCACCAACTATAGCTGAAACGATCCAGTTCATCCATCCATTTATTCATCTGTTTATCCATCCATCCATCCATCCATCTCTCTATCTATCCAATTATCCATCTGTATCTATCTATCTATACATTTATTTATTTATTTATGCATCCATCTATCCATCCATCCAATTATCTATGTGTGCATCCATACAATATATCTATCTATCCTTTCATCCCTCTATAATTTATCTATTCATCCATCCCTCTAATATCTAAAGTATAATATTACTCTACCCATCACCCCATCTATCTATCTATTCATCCATCTATCCGTGTACCTCTGCTCGCTATCTTTGCACCTGCCGATCGATCTGTCTATCTGTCTCATTTATATTCTAACTTGTTCACGTACAGTAATAATAAACGTCTGGATAAAAACGTGTCACTCTTTAACAGAGCGTAATGTTTAGGTACAATGAAGAGCAGATGTTTGTGGAAGGAGTCTCCAAGTGTCAGCTCTGGGCAGAGTTTCTCTGTAACAGGCCAAGCTGCACTTTTGGGTCGAGAAAAAGTGTCGAGTGAAAGAGAGGCTGGTGAGGTACCTGCTGTTTATAGCAACAAATAAAGAGACAAAAAGACCCACATCGTTCTTTAACAACCAGAAATAGTGGCATAAGAGGAACAAAACAATCAGTTTCAAGGAAAGCAGACTATTATTGATTATGTTCCCATATCAGCACATCTCCATGTGTTTTATTCTTAGTCTTAGTCGTATACACTGTATCCAGAACAAATGCCTTTCAGACTGTGGATCTTCTGATGGCAGGTCGAACTGGACATCATCTTCACTTCCTGAAGGTCCTCTGAGGTCCACCCTGAACATCTACTGTACGTGTCTGTACACAACCTTTGTACTCAACTGTAAATAATCCAAACATTAAATATTCATCATAAAGTAGTTTTGAAACCCGTCAATAAACATTAGTTTAAATTTAGACCGGACTCAGTTCAAGGAGATGAACTTTTTCTTTCCTTCTTTCGGATACTCGGTGTCTGAAAGTGTTTAGAAGGAACCTCGGCTCTGCTCTCGCTAAACACTGTAAATAATTAAACAGCACTATGAATAATACAAGGCGGTAATAACCCTCGGTCATTCGAGTGACCTCGGAAGAAAAACAACTGCAGCAGAAAAGTCTCGTCTCATACCTGTCTGTCTGTGGGGATGGACGTGTCCTTATCGATGGAGTCGTACTTGGCCTGAATGTCCCCCTGCAACATGGATAAAAGCATGAAGCTCGGAATCACTGTGGCTGGAAAACATAGACCTGGAAATATAATGAATGAACACACAAACCTACGGTGCTGATATCTATGACGAGACGAGAACAGACTGTGGAAATGTAATCAAGTCTCACATACACATGGCTAAACACGCAACAGTTTATTCCTCTCCATCTGTCCATCTCATCATCATCCTCCACATACTGCACCCATCCCTCTATCACAGATCAAACATCCATCAGTCTGTCCTTCTATCTGTCTATTTATACACACACAAATTTATACACACTTCAGGAAAAGAAAAATAATATGATATTATATTATCATATTTATAATATTATCACATATCCATATCATGTTATATTAAGTTTTTCTTTTACTGAAGTGTTTTTACATTTCTTTTGGCTTTGTACACACACACACACACACACACACACACACACACACACACCCATCTGCCTATTAATACCATTTATAATTTTTCAACCCATCATTTAATCTACCCATCCTTCCATCATCTTCTTACTTTATCTTTATATCTTATTCATCCATCTGTCAAACCAATCATGCTCGATTCATTCATTCATTCATTCATTCATTCATTCATCATGTGTATCCATCCTTTCCTTGTTCATCATTAATCATTCATCCGTCTATTATTTAATTGTTAAAATGCATATAAATACTTATATATCCATCTATTCATCTATGCATCTACACATGCAGCTATCCATTCAGGAATCCACCCACTATTTCATTCCTCTATCATTTATCCAACCCTCCACTATCAACACTACATTGATCTATCCATCATCCAAGCCTCCAGCTACATGTTCATCCATCTATGAACCCATTTACAGCACTGTGCAAAAGTCTTAGGCACCCTAGGTTTTTTTTTTCTTTTGTACAAACTGTGTTATGCACGTTTATTTTATGACTTCATTATTAAGGCAGTACAAAAAAAACAAACAAAAAAAAAAACAAAGAACATACATTCCAAACAGAAAACAAAAGCAAAAATCTGAATAAAAAAAAGAAAGCTTCTGGGATTTGTATGCAAAAAGGAGCAGGTGCGACAGTGAACGTCCTCAGAAGGCAGAAGGCCTGTGTGTGTTTCTGCAGCATGCTCAGTAAAACTCACTCACTCACTCACTCACTCACTCACTCACTCACTCACTCACTCACTCGTCATCTATACCACTTAATACTGTATTCAGGGTCACGGGGGGGGTGTTTTCTTTTAAAACTACAAATAGTTTTGTACATCTCTATACATCTACCCACCCACCCATCCATACATCCACCCACATATCCACCCATCCATCATCACATCCACCTATTCATCCACCCATTCACACATCTACCCACCCATCCACCCATCCATCCATCCATCCACCCACCCATCCATCCACCCACCCATCCATCCATCCACCCATCCATCCACCCACCCATCCATCCACCCATCCATCCACCCACCCACCCATCCATCCACCCATCCATCCACCCACCCACCCATCCATCCATCCACCCATCCATCCACCCACCCATCCATCCACCCATCCA
>JAAGKR010002169.1:0-102133 GCA_011419295.1 Clarias macrocephalus
AAATTTTTTTTTTCCCCTCTCTACATTTTTCCTTTCTTGCATTTTTTAAATGTTTGTTTTTAAAGGAGGGATGACTAATTAGTAATTTAAGCTTTAATGTAAGTGATAACAGGAAGTAACATGTTTCAAAGAGAAGGCAATGAAAGTTGAAAAAGTATGATATGACTTGTCTCACCAGTTAAAAATTAAATTGCTAACACATTGCTGTTGTATAAGAGGAATGTTTAGTGGAATCCATAAGAAAATTGTTAAGCTTGGTTGTTGATTATACTGCCTCGCCAAAAAAACGTCATACACTGTAATATTTTGTTTGGTCGCCTTTAGCTTTGATTTGTGCAGGCTAATAGTGGCCACCTTATCTTCTGCACCTTTAATATGTCTTTTATACGGAAATGTTTACACTTTAATTACCTTTTGAAATGCATCTTAAAAAGTGCAATACATACACCTTCCTAGGTAAAATGTACATGCATTGCCTGGAAAAATTTCATAAATGCCACTGTTTTGTTTGACCGCCTTTAGCTTTGATTATGTAGCGACCAGTTCATGTGTGAAAATGATTCCTCATGCTCCCAGAACCACTTTATTATAATTTGAGTCCGGGAATATCTTCCGTGCCATCAGGGAAGAAAAACTCTAGACGTGATACCCGGGTCGTTCAGAATATTCAGGTCACCAGCTGACTTTATTTTATTGCCACATCACTGAGTCTACACCTGAACAGCTGAAGCAACCCCAGATCATAACACTGCCTCCAGAGGCTTGTACAGTGGACATTATGCTTGATGGGTTTCACATCATGCGCTTCCCTTCTTAACCTGATACACCCATCGCTCTGGAATAGGGTCAATCTGTATTTATCAGACCACATGACTATCACCCCCCCCCCCCCTTTTTTTTTTTTTGCTTTTGCTTACTCAGCTGTTTAGTTTCAATCTGGAGTTCTCATCATATTGTGTGCGCCTGTGATTTCAAAATACAGTGTTTTTATTTTAATAATTTTTTTATGACCACACGTCATGTTCTATTCCTTCCAGTATATAATTATGCATTGTCCTAAAATGTTGTCCTTTACCATGTTGCTCGTGAAGCCCACACCTGTTGGGTCCGTGCACGTGGACTCTGGAGCGTCAGCCGTGACCCGTGAGAGCCACGCACACAGAGACAGACCTTCTCAACACCAACCTTTAAGGAACCAGGTAAGTTTTCCACTTGCTTCACCAAACAGAGATCAGCTTGCAGCTTTGGCACAGCTCTACATTCCTCCTTTGAGGACTTGAATCTTTTTTTTTTTTTTTCCTAAACCACAATGAGCTCAGCCTGGGCGTGTGCAAAGGTTGGCACAATCCATCGATAGTAATTATGCATGGTTAACGTAATGTAGAGAGTTGAACTGGAGTGTGGAATCCCCACGCTGTAATCTCTCGGCACACTGCGTACCAGGGCTGAAGCTGTTAAGCGAGCGTGCAGGGCGCGTTCAGGGCACATCCTGTGCTTTAAAATGCATGCAGGGCATAAACAAGTTAAGTATGCTTGTTTTTACGCATACCTAATTCATTGCTGTTTTTTTTTTATTTTTAAATTTTTTATTATTTTTTTGTCCATGTTGGTTGCTCTGTTTTTAAGTATTAAGCAGCTTTGCTTGTACGTCCCCGACAAGGCCATGTTTTGTTTTGTCTCAGATGTGCCTCCAGACAAAATTAACCTTGTTTTTTTTTTTTTTTTTTAAATACTTTAATCCTAGAAGGCTCTTAACCCAAGATGATGTCACTTCCCTCAGCAGTTTAATGGACACAGCCCTGATTATTTAGCACACAAGAGGGATTTAAAAATTTTTAAAACCGTATTTGTATGTTATTTGTTCGCTCTTTTCATTGTTTATATTTTTAGTAGCTGTTTTTTGTTTATCTCATTAATTGCTCAGTAGGTATAATTTATTATTTGCACAGTATGATAATGAAGTACAGTGATGAAATAAAGTTTGAAACTTTGGATGGCGTATTTAACAAGCAAATTTTTATAATCAAGAATAACGAATATTTCCCTGCTGTCAGAAATATCCACCCATAACAAGATTTTTTTTTTGCCTGTGTTACACAAACTGAATGCACATTTATGACTCTAACGCTGATTTGTTGCTTTGCCTTGGCTCTTTTTGTTTTTGTTCCCTGTTGGTTTCCATTACCCTGCATGCCACCTGCTCACGCCCCCCCCCCCCCTCCTCCCCTTGCTCCCGCGCCTCCTCCGGCCCGAGCAGACGGCCTCCTCAGACCGCAGAGGAGCATGGGAGGTGCAGCCCAACCGGCAGGCCAACTCTTACCTGACCTCCCACCTGGCATCGGACAGGCACGGAGGCTCAGTGCAGGTATCGCTCTACCTCCTCCATCCCTCAATTTCCCCAAACCCACTCTCGCTTTGTAATCATTTTGTGCCAAAGCAACACGGTCTTTCTACACAAACCAGCAGAAGGTGTATTCTTCATCAGGATCACCAAGTTGGTAAAAGGGTCATGATGTCTTTCCCTTTCTCTGCTCTGGAATGGAGGAGGCTCTTCAGTCAGAGAGCAGTGTAAAGAGATGATTTATCATGATGCATAACATTAACGTCGTCTGGGTTATAACATGTGCATAACTCCATTGAAAGAGAGCAAGTATCCCTTGCACCAGAACCAAATTCCCACACTTTTTCAGTGTGTTTCAATCTTTAGGCTATGGCTTGGGGTTATGGGTATGTGTTAAGATTAGGGTTATAAGACTTGGTCCAGCCCCAACCCCCAGATATTTTGGTTTTGCAGCATTGATAACCTGAAAAACTGAGATGCAGTACGGAGGAAAGTAGAAGAATTTGTCCATTATGTTCTTTAGTGATCATTTGCTTATGTAGGAAAGCAGTGCCAGGGTAAAGAATTGTTTCATATGTATTTAAAGGAATACTCAAGTGCATTTGCAACATACTTTTTTAATGAATAGCTCTGCACTGAAGTGGTGATCAATTATGGTGAAAGTCTAAGGGTGTGTGTTGAATCAGCTGTATAAGCCAAATATAAAATTACAAACTAACAGTAAAGACATTCAAGTGAAATGATTTTTCAACATTGGAGGAATCACTTTTTTTTATTTGGTTAGTGGTTTTCCCTGAGCTTTTGGGGAACTGAAATGGCCATAATTGGGATCTACACGAATACTAAGGTTGAAGTGTAGTTTGTGAAATGGTTTACAAATGTGTGGAGCTAAAGATGCAATTGCATAAGTTCAGAAATTCGCTGGATTTCTGTCAACCTCCTAAATTTGTTCAAGTGATCTCCCGGTTATATGACTAGAGTTGACAGATTTATAACATTTCACATATTCATAATAAACTTTCTGCGAAAACGTGTCTTTCTAATAATATTTATAAGCTATTTTTCTTTCTAATTGAAGCAAAAATTTTTATTTATTCATTTTTGTAACCCACAAACATGGCAGGTGTTGCAGAAAAGCGTGTTTTAAAAAAGCGTGAGTATTCATTTAAGTGGATCCTGGACAATGAACCCAGCTTCCATTCTAACTCTTCGGGCCTTGTGCTGCAGGTGGTGAGCTCAACTAACGGCGAGCTGAACGCAGACGACCCGCTGGCGGTCCACTCCAATGCTCCGATCACAGTGCAGGCGGAGGTGGAAGTGATGGACGAAGCAAAGTATGTGACGCTTTTACAATGTTCCTGTACAACGAATCTGTGTAGTGTTTCAGTAGATTATAATAACGTGTAATGATGCTTACCGATGGGTCGGAAGACGCAGACTATGGCAGAGAGATGACTATGAATGAAGTTCATCAGTATTATTAGAATGCACCCATGAATCGGTCTCTGCTTAGTTCTGCGTACAGAAATCAAGTCTTTTACTCTGATATAAATATAGAGGCTTTTCTGTTCTGTCAGTGCTTTGATGTCTTAAATAGATGGCCATCTTTGATTACTGATGCAGACTTGAAAGTAAGCAACAACGCAGGCTGTGTGCAATTAAAAACCTGAAATAAACATGCCAGGGTTTCTATGGTTGTCCCAGCATTTAACCTCATTAAAACCCTTTCCTGTGAGCCATTCTCTGTGAACCTCTCACTTTTCTCCTCTTTAGTTCCAGACCTTATCTCTCTTTATCCCTCCTTTTATTCCTCCTCCATATTAACCATCAGATAATCAGACGATTACTTCCCTGTCTGCAAGCTCCCTTTTACAATACGAGTGGAACCCAGCTACTGTCACCTTTCTTCTCTAATTCCTCCTGATTATATCAGATATGTTTAGATCAATATTCTGACTTCCTCCCCTCCAAGTCTCTTTTTCCTTCTTTTATTTATTTTCGTCCTTTGTGTGTCCGCTTGTTTCTCTTAAGCGCCCGGCATGAGGTTTGTCTCATCGTCTCACCACTGTGTAATAATCTCTCTGTCTTTTCTCTTTTCACACTCTCTTTTTTTTTTTTTTTGTAGCTGCGTGAAAATGCTCAACTTGTGGTGAGTCCCTCTCTCCAGTCCACATCGAAAACCCAAGGGGAGTGGACCAGCCTAGACTGTGGGCGAATAGGCCTAGATTACATGAAAGCGCAAAAAAAAAGCCCAAAACAGTTGCAGGCATTCTGGAAATGTTTGCTGATTTAGTGTGTTTAACCGAGGGAGGCCTCTCAACTCACCATAATGGGGTTTAAATTAAGGCGAAGACATTATGTATCCTGTAATCCTGCAATACAGATCCAGATAAAAAATTTTTAAATATAAATTGCATTTGGGACTATGGCATAGTTTTATTCTTAATTCCTTATTATGGCGGATTTCTAAATTAACGAGCGTAGTGAACTGCATCACTTTTCTATGTGTCAGTCTGGAGCTGTTCTCTTTCCTCTGCATGCTCTTTCAGTCATTCCCACGGGTTCATCCTGTCGTGTTGATGTCTCAACTCTCCTAACTACACTAAGCATAAGCGTGTCTGTGTTTGTTTGTGTGTTTTTGTGAATAATGCTAGATGTGTGCTTTCTTTATCTAAAAAAAAAAAAGTAACAAACCAGCTTGGAGAGATTTAAGCTTGCTCCTGTACATGGCGATTTAATGTTACTAGCCGCGCAATGTCTAATTTGCGTCATTTTCATCGATCAGACAGAGTACCGGGTCGTCCTGACTGTCCTCTGTCTGTGTCCTCAGGTGCTGCTGCTTCTTCAAGAGGAAGAGGAAAAAGAACACCGCTCGGCACAAATGATCCGTTCCACCTGCTCCACCCAGCCAGTTTTAAGAACGTTCAATAAAGAAATTTTATTCAAAAGAAGACAACAATGCCCTCAAAGTGAATTGCCTCAAAGGGACCTGCCTGAGAGAGAGAGAGCGAGCGAGAGAATAGAAACATGCACATATCGTGTAACGTGGATGCAGGGCTCATGGACAGTTTCCTTGTATCGGATTATACACACAAACACATTCATTTGCATCTCTAAGCACTGGAACAGCATTGCACTCCTTTACGCTTCTCGTTAAGTTTTTTTTTTTTGTTTTTTGTTTTTTTCTTGGTTCTAACCCCCCCTCTCCATCCATCTGTGGTGCGAGAGGCGTGGCTCTTTGACGGAGCCCTACCGTGTCGTGCGTTTTTGCGACAGACCCAGCAGCCCATGAGGGGGTTTTGGAGGGTGTTTCACTTAAACAGAGGAGCTTCATCCACACTGGAGTTCATATATCCATCCTATTGCGCCGCCTGCTAGCTTTCACTACTTCTGTCCTCTGTATTTTCTGCTCCTCCTGACCGTCGTGGCGTGGTCAGAGCCTTAGAAATTTTCGTGCATCTTTCGGACAGAGTCGGCATAAAAAAAAAAACCCTAACTTTCTTAACGTAAAGCTAACAGGCCTTCGCTTGTCGACTCTGTAAATGTGTGAAATAAGCAGCCAAGTGTAAAGTGACAGCGCTGTATTCATGGCCGTCGACCCTCGTGCTGATCCGACGCGCTGCCCGGCTCTGTCCTGAGGGACGAGGAGAGCGCCGAGGTCCGATGCTCGGTCCGAGATCGAGAGCTTCAGCACATTCCCCAGTTCTACTGAATGCTATTTAAGCTGCTTGTTCTAAAGCACTCCACCCACTCCGACCTGCCAGCCAGCCATGCTGCTTTCTCCTCTTGTGATATAGTATCGCTTTAACGTGAAACTGACTTTTCTATTAGCTGGAATTCAGAGCTGAACTCGCCAGCGAGATGCTCCATGGTTCTCTTTGTATCAAACATTTTATTTTGTTTTTTTTTTCCTCGTAATCGTCTTATTTTTCAAAAGTCCCTGGTTTAAATGTGGCATTTTTTTTTTATTTTTTTTTTTACATACTATAATAATAATTATTGTTGTTATTGTTGTTATTATTATTATTATCATTATTATTATTACCCCATGTAAATGGAAATGATTGCTGACGATAATAATTATTTAATGCACCCAGGCTGAAATCCAGTCAGTCTGTGGGTGAACATTCTTTTTACGTTCCCTTTAGTATGTATTTTTTCACACATCACGTGTCCATATGAACAGAGCGTTCGAACGGAGTAACGGTTAATAGGAAGCTTGCTAACATTCGTAACGTGTAATAATGGCTGTTTATGAAGTGTTTCCTTGCCTCTTAGTAGGTTTTTTTTTTTTTCCCCTCGGGAAGGCAAACTGATGATGGGAACTCGAGCGCTGTTTTAGAGAAAGACTCTCAAACTGCCAATGCTAAACGTCTCATCTCAATGCCTTAACTAACACTACACAGCAGGGCCTTTTCACCTGGTTCTGCATTAAGACACTACAGAATCTCTGTCTCTTCGGTCACCTTTCATTAATGTAGTAATCTCAGTCCTCTAAAAGTAAAAAAAAAAAAAAGTAAAAAAAAAACAGATCCAAACAAACCTGACTTCAACATAAACACCTAGTGGATCTTCAGTGAATACCGTAAATCACTAGGTATCACGTTTGTACTTTGTTACAGCTCCGTGACAGGTAGGCCCGTGATCTCTTCGATGTAGGATGAGGCCACCGTTAGAGCACATGAAGTCTGTCAAAACCACAATTTTAGTATGTAGGGTCAGTTCTGGGGAGCTCATCTGAAAATTTCATGCTGATCCGAATAAGGTTCATAAAACATTCCTGTACTCCAGAAAAAGATTTTCTTTTTATCGATTAAATGTACCTAAGGAGTTTATTTTAATTTTTGCAGAAAGTGGCTTAGAATGAATTACAATTTTGTTCTAGTGGTGCACTTTTTTTTTTTTTTGCCCCCCCCAGTCATCGCATTGTGTGCAGGATAATTCAGTGATTTTGTGGTTTTTAAATGTACAGTAAACGTGAATTGATGAGTATAAGAAATTCTACTTTTTTATATATTATTTTCATTTTGGTTTTTCATTATCTGGCCATACACAGTTTGGGAAAAGTGTGTGTATGTTAGAAAGAGAGAAACCATGGAAAGATTACGACTGCACTACACTTTCACTACCTTCAGTCCTTTTCCTCTAATATTTCTAGAAATTTCTGATCGAGTAGCAGAATGATAACTCACCTGGAATAAAGAGCGGGCGTGGACGATAAGAGAAAGGTAACTTCTGTTTAAAGATCCAGGCGGACCTATTCTGGTCTCATGGTTTTAGTGTATTTAGAAGCTTGCCATCGAACCAGTGCGTATGCAATATGCATTGTGAGCAATACTTTAGATGCTTTGCTTATCCAGATTTCTTCTTTTTTTTTTTTTGCTTAAATATTAAATCTTGCAATAGTCCTGTGCAACTCATCCCTTCACTTTGGTCCTAAATTATTTTTATGGAAAGTACTTGAATCCCTCTGACACCGTTTGAACTCCAGTCGCTGAATCTCTCCCGGAGGGTGTCTAAGGAGAGGCTTATTTCATTTTTTTTTTCTTTTTTTTTTTTTAAAGCTGTTATTTCTTGTATTTGCATATGATGTGCCTCCGCGTGAATGTTTGCTAGGAGTTTAGCGTTTGTTTTGGACGGGTGCTCCTCGCTGCACTGCTGTCGGGTGTGCCTGTGCGCTCGCTTAAGGGAGAATGACTGGGAGAAGACAAGTCTATACACTTTTTCTCCTTCTATCCCACGCTCTTTCATTTCCTTTTGCCAGCTTTCAGAATTTCAGGTCGTTAACATGTCTGTGTGCTAGATTTTCCCAAATACAGGATCAGTGTTATTAAATGTAAGGTTCAGATGAGGAAAATATCCAGATCAGCAAATTTAAAGCCTGGTGATGAAGGTGATCATGTTTTTGGGATGTGTTTTTTTTTTTTTTTTTTAATGGTTAGAATCAAGGCAGGGCCACTTGGAAAAAATGTTTTGGAGTAGGCAAAGGGAGCCATCTGCTGACCAGTTTCATTAAAATGGGATCATGTTTTTAAAATATTAAAATAAAATAAATAAATGAATAACACTAAACACTGAAATCCATGACATTTTGCATAATATCGAGACGTCGTTCATTTTTACTGGCCTCTTAGCCGACGCCGACGTACTGACTACTAATTGATTTCAAAACGTTTGTAAAGCAGCCAGGTTTAATGCTAATCATACACCAGTATAAAGGTGAGGAACAAACTGTATTTATCCTCAGAATAAAGTAAAAAGACCCTGTGCTGTACTTTTATAGAGGCTCTTAATCACAGTTACATTTGCATCACTGTAATGATGGGTTAAAATGACGACAGATTAAAAAGAGCAACAAAAAAACATTAAGTGATATCATTAGGCATAGAGGGTTCAGTATTTCTGCAGTTTCTACCACGCATGGCTTACGAGTAAGAACGCAGCGGTGAATACATTGAGACGGGGCTTTAGGCTATTTGATGTACAGTCTGAGCATGACCTTTCTATACTTTCTGTTCAGTCGC
Organism: Clarias macrocephalus; assembly: GCA_011419295.1. Classification (NCBI taxonomy): domain Eukaryota; kingdom Metazoa; phylum Chordata; class Actinopteri; order Siluriformes; family Clariidae; genus Clarias; species Clarias macrocephalus. The sequence continues at coordinate 8,866 of JAAGKR010002169.1, forward strand.
AATCGTACAGCTTGTGTAAAAGCTGCTTTCAGTTTTGAACATCTAAGCTCAGCTTTAGTCCTGCAAGTATTTTCTAGCTCCATGTCCTTTGTTTTTTACTTTTTTTTTCTTTTTTTTCTCCTTTGTGATCGGCATTGCTATCCGTCCTCGTTGGTTTTAATCAGTGTGAAAATCTAATGTGAACAAATTCATAGATCTGCTTAACGAAACACATTGTTTCTTTAACAGAGTTCAGCTTGATCAGCGCTACAGTACTCTAACGTCCATATTTTATCACTACGTTTCTTTTCCTTCAGTGTTTCGTAAAAGATTCTGTGATTTTTTTTTTTTTTTTTTTTTTACTTTTTTCTTTTCAAGTAATGAAATTTTGACTTGTACAGTACTGTATTCCCTTTTCCGGTTCTGGTCATATTTAAGGAAAAAAAAAAAAAAGAAAGGAAAAAAAATCCTCTCATGCATTGAATCTGAAGTCATAAGTCTATGCTGAAATATGAATGTTAATGCATTTGAATGGTTTCGTTTAGTCAAGGGCTTTCGGTGACGAGGGACCCATCCTTGTTTTTCCGGTTGTCTTTTTCTTTTCTTTATGCAGAAAGATAAATGTCTTAAAGGCTATTTTTCCTGAGGAGTCATATGAAGTACCACATTTAACCTTTCAAATACAATTTTTATTCCCTCCACTCTAAAAGGGAAACTCAAGTTTGCACCCTTTTTTTATGTAAAATAAAGGAAATTGTCTCAACTTTGTGTCAGTGTGACCTTTTAGGCTCTGCTTTGCTACATCTTACAGGATTCCTCTCCTTTTTATATTATGACGAGGGGCGTTCAAGTCTCACGTGGACTTTTGATTGTGCAGAATAACTGAACACAGTTATGAGGATAAAAGATACCTTACTTTCTCTATATAATCTGTGTATAATCCTTATCCCAGCGTTTCACTAGTGCTTGGATACCATTCAGATAGAAAGGTTTCTCTGAGCCATAATCGGACTGCCTTCTTCACGTCTGAAACGCTGGCCTCCCAGGAACTTATTTAATGGCCCGAATATGTGGAAATGTCTTGGAGCAAAGTCAGAAATGTATGGGGGATATTGCAATAAGTCACACACGAGTTCCTGCAATTTGCAAGTTGAGTTCATGTACTGTGCTTGAGGTCCTAACTGCTTTTTGATCCCTTCATTCACAAGAAATTCCATCACAAGACCCGGGTTTTTACTTGAACACACCCTTGTGTTATTAGTTTGTGTTTTTAACAGTATTTGTACATGTTCAGCTTTTATAAAAGCTCATTTATCTTTATATTAAAGCTCTGACAATAGATCACATGTTTATATTAATAATCTTATTTTAATGGTATTGTTTGTACAGTGCGACCAAAAGTCTGGATCCATATGCAGAAATGCATTTAAAAGTATAAATTTCAGCAAACAATGCTCAAATTGAAAGTTTTATTTTTATGCCACCATCAGTTTCAGAACTGATGTTCTTACATACGGAGATGAGGGGGAGGGGGGCATTTATTTTATTTTTATGTTTCAATTTTGGTGTAAACCCTATAATAAATACATAATTTATTGAGTTTAGTAATTTTGGGACTTTTATTCTACTTCCGCCACAAGATACTAACTTCCGCTTTGCTCTGAGTCAAGTCCTTTTCGGAAACCTGAGCCAACATGGTGGGTTGTTTGGGAATCCGCCGTCATCTCCGTATTTTCACTGATTATCCGTATCTGAAGCACTAAATATCATTTAATCACTTCATCAGGAAAGATAAGCAGCGCGAATGGCAGCGTGTTTCATTTTAAAAACGGATAACTTACTGAGATGAAGAGAGCGCGAGCGCTTTACGGAACTGATTTGCCCTAAAACAAAAAAACGTTACAGCTAAAGTTTGTAAAGCTATTTTGTTTCATTAAATATTACTGGAAGAAGAATAAATATTAATTTAACTTAAATAATTTAGTTTTTGATAGAATATCAGAATTAAATAAGAGTACGCTCTCCCGGAAGTAACTACCCGTTGCTAGGTTACGGTCTTTAATTCGTAGCGCGTGACTTTAACGTACTGTGTTCTTCGGAGTTATCGTGAGCTGCGTCATAGTTAGCTTAGCATAACAATAGTAATTGTATTCATTACTATAAGCTGAAAGAGCATTATCACCCTGTAAATTATTTGGTCTACCCTAAAGTGTGATTTGGCCACCCTGTGCCAGCCCTGATACTACCAAAATTAGCTAAGCTGTTTAAATGTCATTTTTGTCTGAAAAAGGTGACTTTTCAGAGCACGACTGTGAGATGTTTGGTCCTGCTCTGTGTGCTAGCATAGCAATAAAAAGCCACCTTTTTCAGACAAAAGTTGCACTCAAACGTCTTAGTCAAATTGGTAGAATATATTACTAGGGTGGGTCAAATAATAATTTATAGGGTGTTTTTAAAATGGCAATTTTAAGAAATTTTTTTATAGCTATATAATGATAGCACTCTTTCAGCTTCTAGTACGTAGCCCTTAAAACCCAGAGCATTTTAGCCATTTTTTTGTTTTGCAGTTAATTTTTTCTTCAATAAACTTATTATATATAGGGATCAGGATTGTGCAGTATTTTTCGCACAACCTATATAAACATTTTGAGAGTTCTACATTTTTGTGAAGTTATTTCCGTATTCCGGTATGATAAATTTTATGTTTACTTTCCACATACTGCTTGTCATGATATTTCTTCTGCTTCCATATATAATGACAACCGATAACTGCATTCATTAGGAGCTGATTGGTTTTTTTTTGTTTGTTTGTTTTTTGGCGTTTTTCAGGGCCGTGTAAGGACAAAGACAGTAAAGAAGGCTTCTCGACTCATCATCGAGAAATACTACACCCGGCTGGGTAACGACTTTCACATCAACAAGAGGGTGTGTGAGGAGATCGCCATCATCCCCAGCAAGCATCTGCGCAACAAAATCGCAGGGTGAGTCAAACCTTGTTAACCATCATGTGTTTCCACAGGAATGGGATTTGATGTTAAAAGTTAAAACAAAGGCCAATAGATTTTAAAGGAAATGTTTCCACAATGGCGTCAGTCAGCCAGATTGTCATTTCTTTTGTACAGAATAACAATATATAGCTAATTGTAGTCAATCTCGCTATCTTTGTTTTCCATACAAACTGTTATTTGTAAACATGGAACAAATTTCATCATGTAGATAAACACTAGAATGGAATGAGGTTTTTTAGATAACCAGTGTTACTTCTTTAATTGTTAATTGACAGACATTCCCCTGTCAATACATTTAATAGACTTGGCAATGGTCTTAAGATGATATTAAATGTAGGCAAAGCTGTTGTGTTGCACAAGGGGCATTCGAGACACACTGTTTTTTTTATTGTGCGGCATAACTTAAAACAACTATCAGAGTAAAAACTACCTTAATCTATATATAATAAAACTGTAAAGTTAGTGTGTCTGTACATCAAAAATATTTGCCAAAAATAAATTTGGGGGGGACGTAAGGGAAGTAACAGAAAGATGGCTTTTAGAATTTTTGTTTGTGCACGCATCATAAAAACTTCTGAACAAATTTTAATGGGGGTTTCACATGTGTATTTGGCCAAGCTTGAGGTAAAACATGGGCTTTGTTTAATCACAATCGGCCCAGGGGAAGAGAAGATATGCTACTTTGCAATTAAAATGGAAAATGGCCTTATATCATAAAAAATCAACCTTAAAAAAATCATTAGTTCATCTTAAACTTCAACAGATGGAGCTGTAAATTTTTTTATGTGCTTATTGAGTGTACAATTGAAATCTATTTAATAAAGGTGATATCACACCTTCATTGCATGTGCAATTTTGGTTAATTCCAAAATTCAACGGATGGTTTTGTACATTTTTTTAAACCACGCTTATTAGTGTGCAATTTCCACATTACCATCAACGTAGGAAGTTTTCTCATTACGCGGGAGTCCTGATCGGACTGCCTGCTTCATGTCTGAAACGCTGGCCTCCCAGGAACTCGTTAAATGGCCCAAACATGTGGAAATTGCGTGGAAGGAGGTCAGGACTCTATGGCGGATGTGACAATAGTTCCCAGCTGAATTCCTGTAATGTGCAAGAGGTGTTGGTGAATGATTGTTTGTGCATAGTTCCCACAGACAGATGTGTCTCCTCTGCAAGTTAGTGACAAGTTATCCAAGGATCAAGCCTTCTTTAACGTTTGCACCATTCTAATGTTTTTTCGCGGCCAAGAATCTCAGCACCATACTGTGCCTAAGGTCTTCTGTAAATGTCAATTGTTTTTATACCTTCATTTCATCACAGATCCTGGGTTTCCTCAAATGTTGTTCATATATCCTAATGCATCAGAACTGTTGTTCCACATATTGTCATGTTGACATTGAAAATTTACATTTAGAGCCTTAAATCTCTTAGTATGTGCTGACACTGGAGACTCCTTGCAAAAAAAAAAAAAAGAAGAAATATCTCCTTACAGAAATCTTAATCAGTTTAAGCAGAGCATTCACCGTACAAGTGCAGGTTGTTGCCATAGAAACATGTTAAAAGAAACCTGTGATTTTAATTACAGCAAGGATTATTGTCAGAGCTGCTGTTATGGAAAATTAGCGTTCACCTGCTGACCAATCAATTAACAGCACTGTGGTAGAAATACTTTCCTTTAATGAGTTCCATGTCTTGGCTGATTAAATACAGTTGTAATAAGGAGAAAATTGCAAACGATTATTCCAATTGTTGTCTCGTTTTTATTTGTGTGAATACAGATATGTGACACATTTGATGAAGAGGATCCAGAGGGGTCCGGTCAGAGGAATCTCAATCAAACTCCAGGAAGAGGAGAGAGAGAGGAGAGACAACTATGTCCCTGAGGTTAGTAGATTGCAGCTGGGTTAGTGACGCACCTTCTGTTAGTTCGCTTCTTATGTTAAAGTTCAATGTAAAACGTCATTGAATGCAATCCCAGAATGGTGCGATGGGTGACGTTACCCAACGTAAAAGTGGTTATATAACTTTCAAAACTAACTAATTTGTGCAACTAACATCAGTCAGATTACATATAAGACCAACTCAAAAACATTCTTGTCCACATGGACTATCTTTGCTTATAAAGAGGAATGAAAACATTAAATATGAGAATTCAAAAAAATTTATTTATTTCTTTAGCCTTCTGATTTTATATCCAGGTTATATTCCACCCTGACAATTTTATTGGCTTGTATGTTTATTAATTCTAGTTAACTTATATATTTTTAATTTAGCTGGCAATATGCACTGTCGTGAAAGGTCAAAGGGCATTTATGAACTGATTGATTCCTGCTTGCCATTTCAGGTCTCTGCTTTGGATCAGGAGGTCATCGAGGTCGATCCTGACACCAGAGACATGCTGAAGATGCTGGTAGGTCTATTAATTTTATTTTGTGGATTATTATAGAAGGAGTAGTAATTATATAATAGGAGAGGTTCTCCTACAGGAGAACCTGTCCACTTCACGCATATAGTAGGCATTTTAATAGTTTGATTACATCTAGATAAGGAGGACATTATCGCTGAGGGGGTGGCACGGTCACCTTGCTCCTCCAGGGTCGGAGGTTTGAATCTCACCTTTGCTCTGCTTGCATGTAGTTTTCATGTTCTTTCTGGGTTTCCAGTTTCCTCCCACAGTCCAAAGACGTGTAGGTTTATTGGCATTTCCAAATTATAACCGTCGTGTATGATGTGGGCATCTCTACCCTGTGATGGGTAGGCACCTTATCCAGGTTGTAAGCAAACTTTTTTTTTTTTAAAAAAGCTTTGATTGGATAGTTACTTTTCATGTTAAAGTGGTCTAGTAAAACACGCCTGCTGATTTGACTGTAGTAAGATTCTAACATGTTGCATTATAAAATTAATTAAAGCATATGGTTACTGTGTTAAATATGCAGCTTCTCTAAGCGTTAAGGCTTAATGTGAGTTAGTTTGTTTGCTGTCATACACAGTTTATACAGTATATGTCACCTTCCTGCAAAGTAGGGATCAGTATCTTGCATCATTTCACCTTCTCGTAGATCACACTATTTATTTAATCTGCAAAACCATTCATGGGAATTTGACCAAACCTTCACAGGATCTTTACTAGAATGCACAGATGTACATTACCGTTTCCATCAATCATATGTTAGTAACATGAGCCATCTTTATTTGTGGAGCTCTGAACATGAACACCAGAAACTAAAATTCCTCTGTATTTTAGACTATGTATTAGTGACGCTATTAGAGAGGAAACAGATTTTATCCTTTAAATGTTAAGAGCTGTGGACACAAGAAACTGATATCGACTGGCGTTTTATTTTTCAGGACTTTGGGAGCCTCTCCAAACTGCAGGTTTCTCAGCCAGCTGTTGGAATGAACTTCAGAACACCTAGAGTATAATTCCATCCAGTGAAAAAGGAAATAAAGACAAGTCACTTCTCAAATGCATGCAGTGATTTTTTTTTTTTGAAACCTAAATCTTTTTTTTTTTAATTTTTTTTAAGAACATCATTAGTCTGATTTAAAATCATCACATAGTGATAGAGTCTTTATAGCTTCAGCTATCTGTAAAGTAATCATGTCATCCTTTGTTGACATTGTTAAAAATGACATCAAGAAAACACAAATTAGCTGAAGCATGCTAAAGATAGCTTAGGGGAGTAAATTCTACTAAATAAAGATGAGAGTTCAGAAAATAGTTACCTACTTGCTGAGATAAAAAATGTGAGTCAAGGTGTTAAGTCACACAGGTTGAGTGCAGTAGGTGAAACGCATCAAATGTTCAAAAAACATTTAATAAATACTTCATCTTCCTGTTGCTTCAGCAGAACTGAGAAAGTTTGAATCCTAGACATGGTTTTAAAGCACTTTAAGGAATACTATCCAAACTGGTTACATAAGTTGTCATAGAAAAAACATTCAAATGACATAAAAATGGAGCTAATTAGAAATCAACCAAAATGTGACATGTCTGGATGTGTAGATAAAAATGTATTCAAAAGTATACCTAGTCACCTTGTCGTATAATGACCCTTCATCATTGTGTAGTACAGTTACAGTCTGACTTATTCCCCATTGCAAATTAGGTGTAGTGTAAAAATTTTTTACAAACTTTCAAAAACAATCTAGAAGAAGAATTAGAATTTTTAATGTCCGCTGTGGTCTCAATTATTCCAACCCTGAACAGAATCCCTCATAAGAGCGCACAAGTCTTGTCTTAAGCACATTTGATGCAACTAATCAAGGGCTTCATTAGTTGCATGAGGTATGCTTGAGATAGAACTCATCAAATACCTCGACTGGTTAGGCATCTGACTCCATGTTAGAAATATGGCAGAAAGAATGTCAAAAATGTTGCATTTCACAAGCAAGGATAGCGAAGGCACTGAATTTTCCTAGAGACGTTATTGGAAGCATAGTTGGCGAATTTAAAGTTAAAGGAACAGTGGCTACACTACACCTGGATGTGGCAGAAACAGGGATAAAAAAGAAAGTTAAAATTAGCCAATAAACCCAATTTGCAGTAAGGGTTGATTAAGTCTGACTGCAACTGTAATTATATAAATATTTTTAAGAGCTAATATCCCCAGACCTGAGGGAAAAAAAGTTTTAGAAAATAACACGTGACTCATGAGCATATTTTAGAACTTGTTTGTTTTTTTTTTGTTTTTTTAAAAAAGCCACAGATTATTCTACAGACAGCGAAAAAGATCTTTGTACAGAAATAAGCAATAATAAAATTCCTCATCGGCAACACAGTAAAACCTGTCGCTCGAATACCATTTCAGAGGCAACAAAAAACTAAAAAAAATAACAATAAAACAAAAAAACATATGAACAAGACCAGCTGCCTACTGCTAAGCTATGACACTACATTACACAAATATAGCTTTATATTGAAAACACAGGATATGTAAGAAATGTTTTTTTTTTCCAAGAACCTGTTGAAAAAAGTGCAAAAAAGGTTTACTGTCTAACACCATATTATTTTTATCCCAAATAAGTAATCTCGTCCAACTGTTGAACGTGTTCGTGTAACCCAGCGGTTCCTTACAGTCATACTGACATTCGAGAAGAGAAAGGAAAAATATGACACGAGAATAATCGAAGTCGAGCGAATGATTGCAGCGATGCTGTTCTTTGGGTAAAAGGGGAGAAGGGTAACGATTTCCAGCAGGAGAACATTTGTGTTGGCGGTCTGGGAAAATCCTTCATGTGGAGAAATTTGGTTATTTTTGATTGCATTTTGTTTCTCGGATGCATTCTGATCTGTAGGTTTTTAGGATCTAGTGAGCTGCAGAAGTGAAAAGAGCGTAAAAATTATAATTTAAGATTGAATTCCGACTGCAGCGCAGTTGAACTGTTTGATAGTCAGTGCTGGATTACAAACTGAACTGATCAGTCTAATGTTCGATCCCTTACCCAAGAAATTTACAAGTGAGTTTTTAGACAACCTTTTAGGTTAAAAAAAAAGTGGAAATAAAAATCCACTTTTCTGTGTCGAAGCACATTTATGCTTTGTTAAAACCGAGAAGTCAATGTACAAGGCCTGTTCAAGTCAAACCAGGATTTGGGATGAAATTTGTTGTGACTGAAGAACTGATTAAAGTTTACAGTCCTGAACTCGCACTAATCCATTTCCACATGTTTGAGCCATTAAAGGAGTTCCTGGGAGGCCGGCATTTCAGACGTGAAGCAGGCAGTCCGATGAGAAAGCTAAGAAAACCTTGATGCACTATGGAAACACTGGGATAAGTGCACTAGTGTAGCAGGGGATTATATGGAGCAATAAAGCTAGTTTTTCCTCTCACAATAACAAAATCCTGGTTTGATCTGAACGCCGCTTGTATATCTCTATAGCTCTCATCCTGTTCAGGAACCCAGGAGGCTCGGGGCATTAGGCGCGGTACACCCTGAACGGGAACAGGCAATTTGGAAATGCAAATTATCCTATCCTACCCTGCATGTCTTTGGACTGTGGGAGGAAAGCGAAGCACCTGGAGGAAACCCAACAAGCACAGGGAGAACATGCAAACTCCATACACACACAGACCCAAGGTGGGGTTTTAGGCAGAATCTTTTTTTTTTTTTCTCGCCACAGCGACATCTGACAGGTTTTCCCAGACTGCAACGTTTTCATTCACATTGAAATTCTTCATATAAAATGGCTACATGAGATTAACCAAAAGAAAGAAAAAAAACAACAACAAAAGAAAAAAACAACCATCAGGAGTCCCGTTCAAAAGGTTTGCGCTTGACATCCCAAAATTCCATGTACGTGTCTACAGATCACATCATAGACCTGAGACTGTCCTGGACTGACACTGAGACGGTGTGTACTGCATTTTCCTGCGTAACGTCAGTTACCAAGTTCCAGTCCATATGAAAGAGTTGATAAAAAACAATAATAATAATAAAAACCCAGCTGTAGAACACTTGACAGGAAACAGAACGTAAGCTGAAGTCAAGCAGCCAGCGCACTCATGATCTCGCAGCTCCGTACCTCAGTACAAGTCTGTATATCACAGTGGCAGGTGACACGCAAGCGGTGGATTTTTGCTTTCCTCCTTAAAGGATGAGTGTCCGTGCAGACAGAAGTGTAAGGCAATATATTCTGAAAGGAGCTCCCTTTAGAAAGAAACGAAGAAAGTAAGAAAATCGGTTCGTACCGAGGACAAATCGTCGCCGCGCCGTCCGACCTCGAGAGAAAAACGGAGCGTAAGGCTGGCGCAGTCTCCTCTGAAAACATTGCTGTTTTGAAAAAGAACTATGAGGCAGTTTTGACCTTATATACATATCTATAAGTGTATATGTATATCAAATAATACAAAAGAACAACAGAATAATAACATGGCACAATAGACGACATACTTAAAAAAAAAAACAAAAAAAAACAATGTAATACAAAAATGACTTTTTCTTTGAAAATAAAAGGAACAGTGTCCAATGTTCACCTCACTGGAACGGGTGGAAATATATATTTATATATAGAGAGAGAGAGAGCGAGAGAAAGACAGAAAGAGAGAGAGATCGAGAGATACAAAAACGCACAAATGAAACACTGTAAATTGTGCCTTGAGCACCAGCACGAACACCAGCATATTGTAATCTTCTGATTACATAGTGTAATCTTTTTTTTTTTCTTTTTTTTAATTAGTAAGGTAACAAACAGCGTCTCCGAAGCGCAAAAGAAAGAAAAAAAAAAAGGAAGAAAAAAAAAAAACGTTCCCGAAGGAATCAGTACCCAAAATGGTTTTCATTCCTTTAACCGATGGCCGTTTCCTTCCTGAGAGTTAGCAAGGCGAGCCAAAGTGTTCACGTTCTCTCATTCGGTTCTGTAAAGGACTGAGAACTCTGTCCATGCCGTGGCGAGTCATGGATAAATGTAAGCGCATGTCTGTGTGTGTGTGTGTGTGTGTGTGTGTGTAGCGTGTGTGAGTGTAGGGATTGTGCTCAGGCCGTCGTGATGGCGTTTAGGTCCTTCATTAAGCCCTCCAGGTGGGCCATCTCCTCCGACAGTTCATCCTTCTCGTACTTCTGAGAAAGAGGGAGAGGGTTAATGCAGGAGGGAGCGGGAAGAAAACGGGCGTTGAGTCGAGGAGGTTAATTATTTTAGGGTTTTTTATTTTTTTTAAAAGCGGAAGGGGGTTGGGGCGGAAGGAGAGAAAGCTCAGGAATGGAATTTATAGAATTTGGGGTAAAAAGTTATAAAGGTGACAGGCAGTAGAACTGTAAGATAGAAGCATCATCCAAAGATACAAAAAATAAATTAATCAATCAAACGTTCACAAGCACAAGCAGTCGCCAAACAGGGCAGGATTTGTTTTGTTTTGTTTTGTGTCATTGATGCGGGACAAACACGGACAACGAAACAGGTTTCAAACCAAATTTTAAAGGATGCAATAACCAAAAAAAAAAAAAGGTTTTGGGAGGGCAGAGAGCAGAGATGTGAGAGAGAGGAGATAAACCAGATTATAATTTCATTATATTTCAACATCTAGATACAGTAGAGTGTCACAGTTTAGATAATAAACACCTTCGATTAAATGATGATGATGATTAGCGAGGCAGGATTCATAGACGTTCTAGTTTAACAGCATTAAGACTTTGTCGGTCAAAAAGTGAACAAGTGCTGACACTGGAGACTCCTTCACAAAACCTTAGATACGCATCTCCTAACAGAAGGCTTAGATCATCAGATCAACATCAAGCTTTTAAAATTGATTATTATTATTATTATTATTTGACTTCGATCACGTAGCGTGTTCTGCTATTCAATCCTCTGCAGACAAGCGGTTACTATGGAAACGATAACGTATTAAATGTTTAATAGTCTCGGACAAACTTCAAGATGTTTTACTGGCAATGGAAGGGTTATAATTAAAGCATGGGTGCCAATAATTGTGGTAAAAGGCTTTTTTTTTCCCCCTTAAAGTAAATCTCTCTCAGTTAAAGGTTGGGTTTTCTTTTTTGTCTAATTTTCAACTAATCTTTACTGTACAAGGGGTGCTAATACTTATGCACTTTGCAGGCGCTGTACATAAGTCATAAGCTAGTCTAGAGAGTAAAAAGCTGAATTCAGCATTTAATTATTCTTAGGTTACTCAGTTCGTACTGTGTGTGTGTGTGTGTGTGTGTGTGTGTGTGTGTGTGTGTGTGTGTGTGTGTGTGTGAGAGAGAGACGGACAGGGATACTCACACTCTCGCATTCCTCTAGCATTCGGCTGTCTGGAACGTCCGGTGCGTTGGGTACGATCACGGGCATCGGCGTCCTCGTCCTACCCAGCGTCCCGATGGAGGCGGTCTTGACCGAGTGAGGACCTAAAAACGTCAGAGACATGTTTGATGTGCCTAGACAACCAAATCATCATGACGTTTATTATATGGCAGTCATAACGCAGCTTATCTGTTAATCAGGGTTGCCAAATATGCTACAGAATCAGCTGCATGGGCGATCAAAACTAGCTTCATGTCAAACATTTCCTAATCTTATGTAATATTGCAATTCGTTATAATATTAATATAATATTTAGAATATTAAAACAAGGTTAAATTGATCACGCAGAATAAAGGAACACGGTTATGAGAGTAAAAACTCCCTTTATTTCTCTCTATAATCCCCTGCTACATTAATGCACTTACAGTGTTTCACCCGGCCTTCATTAAAACGTTTGCACCATTCAAATCTCATCACCGTACTGTACATAAAAGTCTTCTGTAAATGTCCATCAGTTTTTACGCCTTCATTCGCCAAAAAGGTCACCACAAATCTCGGTTTGACTTTAACGCCCCTTATATTATAAACAAAGTGTTATGTGGATTTATTTCTTTATGTCCTTTATACCATCACTTGCACTAAAATGAACGAACCCTCGTACCAGTCTGAGAGAGCAGGGGCGTGCTGGGCAGAGCGACTCCCTCGTAGGCGGAGCCGTGGGCGGGCACGGAGGGCACGGCGAAACTTTTCAGAGGGTGTGTGGGGCGTACGTGCGCCGTCGGGGGGTTGTAGCTGGGCTCGTCCTCGGCCGCTGAGCTGTGATAACTGACGTCGGTCTCCGAGTGATCGATGGAGCAGGAGGGCTGAGCCGAGGCAGGCAGCAGGTCTGTAGTGGGAGTGTCTGTAATCACAGCCGGAGTCACATGACCGCACACACACACACGCCTAATACAAACAACTGCTAGGATAGAGCCTGCTATTATGTGCGATGGAATTTGATGGAAATGTGACTACTGTATATATGGAATGAGGCAAGAGATTATAAGAAAGCAGTATATATTAAAGGTTCAGGGAAAAAAAAAAAAGCTCTTAATGCAGTTACACTGTAGAAGTAATGCACTGTAGAAAATCTGAATCTGGCATCATTTAAATCACAGCAGACGTGTGCAAGGAAAAGGTGCTCCTTTACTTACACAGCCTTGATTTTTAACTAATATTTAGTGTTTCATTGACAGATTTTGTGTCTATATGAGGTAATAAAACTCCAACAAGGGCAAGATATTTGTAGAGCATTCAGAAGAGCATTCATGGGGCAGTTGTGGCTCAGTGTGTTATGGCTCTAAATTACTGATCAGCAAGTTGTCAGTTCGAGCCCCAGCTCCAACAAGTCGCCACTGTCGGGCCCCTGAGCGAGGTCCTTAACCCTGTCTGTGTCAGTAAGGCTACATTTTTTATAATTCATATTAATTAAATTTAAACAAAACATTATTTAAGGCTCAAAATAAATAAAAAAATTTGCAAAAAATTTGCAATATTTTAAAAGTAATTGAATTTATTTCAGTTTATTTGCATTTTTTTTATTAATAAAAAGATATCTATCACGTTATCAATATCATGATCATCTTGCCGAGCCCTTGAGAGCAGTGCACCTCACGCATCACTCTTACACCACATACTGTAACTGCATCAAGATCTGCCACTTTCTGTAAACACTTCTTTTTTGTTTCCTGAACCCAGTCTAAAACCTCAGAGTGTAAGAAAAGACAGCTCGAGCTACTCCTGCAGTGATCTAGCGTCTTTTCCCCTCTCTGCAGGGTGGCTCACCTGGCGACTCGGCCCTGTCTAGATAAGAGATGGAGGCGGTGAGGGCCCGCGGGCTGCTCGAGTGTTGCAGATAGTTGTGGTTCGGTGAGGCCAGGCTGCCCAGGTGATAATGGTGGTGATGGTTGTCAAGGGAATGGATGGGGTGAGCACTAATCACGGCTGCGGGTGGACATAAATAACAGAGAGGCCATGTCTTTACACTGACACACACAAACACGCACACAGAGCTATGAACGCATGGGGAGCGCTGTTTACGTATGATACACAGCTCATGCACACACACTGAGCAATAAAACACATTGCATTTTCATAACCAAGCATGAGGACGATTCTACATTATCAGCTCTGGACAAATAGACCCTTTGAAGTATTGTGTGCTAAAAAGGAAATATTTAAAAATATTTAAAAAGGGGCTCCGAAGAAGGAAGGACTTACGCTGAGGGGGCTGTGCGTCAAACGGCATCATCATTTTAGGCCTCATTCCCCGGCGCCCTGCCAATGTAGACATGCTGTCCTCTGACTCATGGCCTGCAAACCAGAGAGGGACCAAGCCTTTGAGAGAACGAGCCAGGCTTGACCACTGCCTGTTGTTTGCTAAGCTGTTTTTCCCCACTAGGGGGCACTAAACATCCATTCACATAGCACTTCAAAATATGGTCCGAAACTAAACTGGCTGAAGGGCGTTTTTGAGCAAAATTAAAATATCGAGAACAAACACACACACACACACACACACACACACACACACACACACACACACACTTGCAAGACATCCAAAGATTTTAAGCACATTTATGCAGGTTTTCAGAGACAGAAAACCAAAATGGTTAGAAGCAATGAATGAAGCAGGACCACGTGGCTAGAGATGGGGTATGAACGACGGTCTCACCACGGTACGAATTCCGTCTCTGGAGGATCGGATCCAGGGTGCTGTCTACAGGAGTGATGTCCTGGGAGGAACGCGGAATCGGCGTGTCCGTCATGACCGGATTGGGCTCCGGGGACTTGTCGATGGGTTTGAGCTCCAAGCGCTCATGGTGGATCCAAAGATCAGGCGGCTTGAGGTCTTTAGAGTTGCCTTTGTACTTGTGAGAGCCATTGCTGGACTTGCAAGCTGCCCGTTTCCTGAAGGGCAAATAAATCGTTTAGTGGTCAGGGGCATAAACGTGCTTCCTGTAGCATGGACTGGATATGTGTCGGCTCAACTCTGCGCAGTGTGTGTGTGTGTGTGTGTGTGTGTGTGTGTGTGTGTGTGTGTGTGTGTGTGTGTGTGTGCAGTGGGGGTGTGGAACAAATCAGAACCTAACCCCTGCAGATCACTATTACAGTGAGCCTTGTACTTACTTCTTCTGCTGGGAGTTGGAGCGTCGTGAACACAGTAAGGCTCCCACTACCAGCGCGATGATGATGAGGACTCCCACAGACACGATGATGACGATCACCAGGATGTGGTTTTCACTACCAGTCATCCCTGATTTCCCTTTAAAGCATCACAATTACTGCTGTTAGCACATTGTAGACTTTCATAAAGACTTTATACAGCATGAGTATATAAAGTGTTTCCCTGATTATGAAAACAGAAACATTAAATGCTTATGGCAATGGGGAGACCAACTAGTATCAGAGTGGTGTGTATAAAGCAGAGGTTTAAAATCAGGGAAATACTTTATGATCACTCTGTACATCAACCATACACATGTTTATTAGAATATGGGGGGAATATTAGTGATCATGATTCATGTTTCGCCACACTCCAAAATCTTTTTATTTTTATTTTTTAATATATATATTATTTAATGCATGTATGTTTGCATTTGTGGTGGTAAAACATTGCTGTTCCTCCATAATCCTGCAGGCTGCGCACTTGAAACTGTTCACAAATTGGAAGGCAGCCAGAATCCTGTGTGGTAGGAGCGACTTATTTGCAAGTTTGTTTAGAACTGCAACAAAATAAATGTTGATATCAAATTGGGATATTTACAAAATCGTGGTATTTGCATGATCATGTGAGTTGCAATACAAATCAAATTGTCACTCAAGTATCGTGATAATGCTGTATCGTATCGGGTGGCCCTTGGTGATTCCCATCCCTAATGTTTATATTAAATAAATAAAGTAATATTTAAAAACGATTATTTAAATAATTAAATTGAATATCATACTTTAACTCTGAAAGGGGATGTATGCTAAATGGCAAAATGAAAAGATCCTAGAAATAATGTAGAGGATAAAATACACATTACAGTGTCTTTAAATATGCTTCACAGATAATATTTGCTTTCCTCAGCTTAATTTGAGCTAATAATGAAATATTGGGCAAGAGCTCCAAGCAACTTAATGAACATACACCAGGACAGCTTTCCTGCATTAGCTGTTACTGTATAGTGCTATTATCTATGTACATTTTTAAGGAAGCTCAGAGTCAATGTCATTATTTTTCCACAGAATTCACCCCTTCAGTAACGACTACTCACGCCTGGCCCTCTCCTGCATGTTTGAGGTTTTTCAGGCTCCTTACACACCTTACAGGGGTTGTGCTAGAACAGGGTCGAGGAACCACTGCCTTGGACACTACAACCAACCGACCCCCCCCCCTCCCCCTCCTCCCCCGGTCTGCTACTCAAAATGACCGTCATCACTCTTTGCCATAGATCTCACAGTAAAAAGGAAATAAAGAGACTTTACCAATACCAGGGTCTAGTGTGGAGGTTCGGCCTGGTTTCCCGGGTATCCCGGAAGCTGAATAAAAAACCCAAAAGCAAAACAGGTGAGAAGTTTCCTAATAGGGTTTCCAACAAATCTCGAGCTATTAATTAGCATGAATTATCCACCTGTAACTCTCTACCCAAGTCACAATCAGATCAATGTGTACGAAGAGTAAACGAGAGGTCTTTACACATGTCTCATAATCATCTGATTTCTGCATAGGCACCAGCACCTGAATCTATGGCTCAAAGCTCATGTGTGCAGAAACAGAAAAGAAACAACAAGCAGTTGGAAAGATAAGGAAGGAAAGAGCAATTACCTTGATCATTAGCCATTTTGTCAGATGATTCAGCTAGCAGGCCAGAAGAGAGAGATGGAGAGATCAGAGCAGAAATGTTAAAGGGAGTGCCGTGAAACAAGAGACTGGCCGTGTGTGTGTGTGTGTGTGTGTGTGTATGTGAGTATCACAGAAGAAGAGAGACGAGCAAAGAGTCACTAGAAAATAATGACACCCAAAAGCAATATTATTTGTCTGAGCAGTTAATAATCTGGCTTTTTTTCTTTTCTTCCTGAATCGGTACTAAAGAGATCAGAGAATTGAGACACACTATGTCTACTGTATGTTCGCTTCTAAACCTTCTTGCTAATCCGAATACCTTTAAGAGTGCGGAACTGGACCGCCTCAGACATGGGCCCCATGCCTTTGGAGTTGCGTGCTTGGATTTTAAAGTAGTACGTTGTGTCGAGGGTCAGCTCCTGGATCTGATGGGTCAGTCTGTTCCCCACCACCGGCTCAATCACCCAGTCGTGTACCTCAGCATTGACATCAGTGCTGTAGTAGATAATGTAGCCTGTGAAATAAAACAGAGAGGCGTATTTACCAGCTATGGTGATGAATCGCTTGCATGAAGAGAAAGGTTTGCTACTGTTGCACTTCAGCACCTGTAATTTTGCCGTTGGCTTCAGAAGGAGGCTGCCAGTTGACTATGATGGTGCGTGGACGACCCTCCTTACTGACCACAGTCACGTCTTTTGGCGCGGAACTAGGAACTGAGATAAAGAAATGCGTTATAATCAATGATTCAGAGTAAAGTGCGAGTGTGAAAGGAATTCAAGCATCAATCCATGGCATGTAGATATTTAGTGCTAATGGAATTATTCACACAGAAAATGAGTGGTGAATAAATGACATGCGCATGAGCGCCTGACTGGCTTACTGGCTTCTAGCGTCGTCCCATGAGCCGTCATGCTCCATGTGCTAGTTTTCTTGCCTTTTGTGACCATGACGGAGAACTCGTACAGAGTGTTTGGCTTTAGACCAGTCACTATGTGATTCAGGTTGGTAGTGTTGGCTGTCTAAAAACAAGTCAGAGAGATGACAAACCGTAAACCTCCAGAGAGGAAGAAAAGTATTCTGCAGTCTTACCTTCAAGGGAAGTAATTAGTCATGCACATGTATAACTATTTGTGACTAGCATTCTGAAGACACCAGAACAAAATGCTAAACTGAAATAGAAAGCCAGGCTTTTTTTTGTTTTTGTTTTTTAAATAGCCATTTCCAAACTAAGATTTTGGGTACCCTTGCACTTAAATGGACTATACCTTAAACTTGGTGTTTGCTGGTATGTTGGTCTTCCAGCGCACTGTGTAATAGCGCGCATCCATGATTTTCTGGTTCTTGGCCAGCGAGTTGTCGGCCCATGTGACTTTGATGGTCTCATGGCTCAGAACCGAAGCCTGAACGCCCACGGGAGGCATCATGGGAATGGGGTCTGGTACTGGAGTGTATGGAGGATGGAAAAGTGCGTACAAATCAACATCAGGGTCTAAGGGGTCTGCAAGGCATTAACACAATGTCGCATGGCAAAAAAAAGAAATAAATAGGCGGGATAGAAATGAAATGCAAAAACAGTGAGAATAGAAGAAAATAAACGAGATTGGGATAAATGAAGGGGTGCACATTGAAGGGGCAAAACAATGTTAATGGGTTAAAATGGGAGAATAGGGAGGCAGGATTGGGAAGAAGAAAGAGAGAGAACATTCGATTAGTACAGGATATCAGTAGAGACGGTCACAAAACATAAGCATACATCTATTTCTACAAGACAGAGAACGGGTCTGTCGAGAAGAATGGCTATACAGTATTAATTATATTATTGCTATATTAATAACAGTAGAAGTAGTAATCAGAGAAAGTCGCACTTTAGAAAGACATCTCTAAAGTGCTGTATGAGGAAACGCAGTTCTAGATATTCAATAAAATGTTCAACCATTCATTTTTATTAATTCATTTATTCATTCAATTAAACCAATTTAAGCTGGCATTTTATTCGTATTGTACAGACTTGAGAAGCATCACACCACTGTACCCCAGTGTCCTTCTGAACTATGAGAACACTGGCCATGTCCTGCTCAAGGTTTCACTTCATTGTGCTTCTGCACTTTTTCCACTGGAGACCCGGAGCACACGCAGTAAAGCACACACACAAACACACTTTAGGGGCCTCTTGAGAGCTGGAACAAGCGTGCTAGTGTGCAACACGTATACAGACACGTAGTATATCTAACTATAATCTTTCTAATCCTTGTTGCTACAGTAGGTCACAGACACAGAGCTAAACAGCAACAGGACAGTACAACCCTGTTCAGAATCTGACGCCAACATATCCGTCACAGCTCACCTGACAATAAAACACACTTTAAACCACCTGTTTTTCCCAAAGCACTGGTGCCAAAAATTATTTGAGTGAGTGAGGGGGGAAAACCTCTTGCTGGAAAAACACGAACAAGTCTCTGGCTCGAGTTCATCGTGGCACAAATGTGCTCAGAGACGGGGAAACATTGGAGCTGCTTTAGACACTGATGGAGTAAGAGAGCATGCTAATTTGTAAAGCTCGCTCTGTTAGCACTACCTGACAGAAATTATAAGCATACCTGAGAAGACAGAGACTTTATTTCTTATTACTTTTTTAATCCGCTTAGGAACATCTCATAAAAATACAGGAACCTTTTCATTTTGATCAGTACCATTAGCTAAATCAGCCAGCCAGATAGTTAAGTGCTAATAAACTAGCTTTCATTTGTTACAGTGAGATTTTAGTATTATAGTCAGTCATATTCTCTCTTATCAGCAAAAAGAAAACTGCTGTTAAAAATAAAAAATGTAAAATTTTATTCATCACTAATCTTAGCTACATTAGCTTTGCTAACATATACAGCCTAGCATATAGGTTGCCAAATATTAAAATTAGCAGATGAGTCAGCATTTTGGGAGCGGATCCCCACTTTTGTTCAGTACAATTAGCTAAATCAGCTAGCCAGGTAGGTGGGAGATGGTAAACTAGCTTTCATTGGTTATAATGTGATTTTAGTATTATAGTCTGTCATGTTCTCTCTTATCAGCCAAAAACCACTAATAAATATATAAAAATTTAAAAGTTAAGATTCTGTTTATCATTAATATTAGCTTTGTTAAGATATACAGCGTAGCATAGTGGTTGCTAAATACTTTAGCATCTTAGCAGATGAGTCAGCATTTTGTTAGTTGTTTTGGTGCTGTTGCTAGAAAAAATATATTGTTCAAAAAACCTGAATAATAACATTATAATGTTGGTGGTACTAAAGAGCTAACACCATCTAGCTAGTCCGAAACACAGATTCAAGTAATGTCAAAAAATTATATTTGCAACTTTGCATAGTGCACAATGACGGGTTCAAGCCATTAAGCTGTGTTTTTTTTATTTATTTTTTTTACATTTATTCTTACATGAAACTATTTTTTAATGTTTTAACAGATTTTTGAGTTTTAATGAAAATTAATAAAATAGTACATTCAAATTTAATTCATAAATCTGACCCAAACTCAATACATATAATCAAAATCAGCCCTTGCAAAAATGCTAGCCAGCCATTAAAACATATTTAATTTAAGGATAAATGAAAACGGAAAGATTGCACCTAGTGCATGCAACTCATGTCTGATTCATTAGGGAAAAAGTTTCATTCAAATCTAGGTCAGCATTTTATAGACATCTCTTCTAATTCCAAATATCCCCAGACGCTAAAACATGAAGAGAATTCGTATCTGATAAGAGAGATTGTGCGAGTGGGAGCAGCGGGTGGTCCTGGAAGAGCTGTGAAGCTTGCTGTATTTCAGTGAGAAAGAAAGGCATGACTCAGACCCAGCACAGCATGGCGTGCTGGGAAAGACGAAGAATGCACGAGCAGTGAAAAACCATGGGTGTCTTCACAATCCCAGGCACCCAATCTGTTTTCCTTTCTTGTTTTGGATTGGAATGCTTGCAAAATAAATCTGCCATTTACACGTATAGCACAAGGACATACCGAGACGCACTGAGATAAAACCTTGCATTTAAATCTCAAATGATTCCTGTTGGCCCTTAAATTCGTTCTAGATCCTGCTGAAATGTGTGTGTGTGTGTGTGTGTGTGTGTGTGTGTGTGTGTGTGTGTGTGTGTGTGTGTGTGTGTGTGTGTGTGTGTGGAGGGGGCGGGGGGTTCAGATCCACTCAATATTAAAAGAGAAGCACAAGAGAAGAACAGTTACTTATTCTGGGTCGTTCTTTATTCACAAAGCACATCACTATCATGAATAATCAACAAAGTTATGACTAGCCTGCATATTGGATTAGTAAGTGTTTAATCAGAGCTCTGCCTTTGCCTCTCGCTCACACACACACACACACACACACACACACACACACACACACACACACACACACACACACACACACACAATCTTTTATTACGCAGAGCTGCTTAAAGCCGTCCCTGAAGTGCTAATGGTTTGGTTGGAAGCTTATAATCACGGGATTGTCAGAATGAGAACGCTGGCAAGAAGCAGAAACGTTAAAAGAATTACGACTGAGCCGGCATTCATAATTCATCCTTTTACTGGGTTTTAGTGAGAGGCCAGTGATAGTAATGCTTTAAAAAAAATCTTTAGCAGTTTTTCCACATCTTAAGTGTACCTGACAAGAATTACGAGATTTCCTTGTACTGAGACAAGAAGCAGGAAAGCAGTTTCCTTTAAAATCACTTAAATATGTATTGAGTTTGACAGCTGTGCATAGACTTTATGTTAAATGTGTGTTTTTTTTTTAAGCACTTCCATAAATTTGCTAGTTACAGGTTTGTTGAACCGCTACTTTTTCAGAAGTGGGAATATGTAGGAACTGCTAGCATGTTTACACTTGTTTTCCCTCTCGCTCTCTTTTCTCTTCTTTTCCTTTTTCTCCCTACAGTACTTTTCCTTTTCTTTCTTCCTCTTTACATTTCCACTCCTTCTTCATCGTATCATTTCCATACTCTCACCTACTGTACCTTACATTTCATTCCCTCTTTATTCTTTGCTTCATTTTTATCTTCGCTTTATCTTTAAATTTCCTTTTCCGGCTTCCACCTTCCATTATTCATCACAACACATTATTCATTCCTTCTTGAATTTCTATTGCCTTCATGTCCCATCTTCAGCCCTATATTTCCATTCCACCTTGCACTTACAGTACATTTCCTTTCTATCCTCATCCATACATTTCCTTGCCTTCTTCTTCATTTTTACATTTCCATTTCCTCTTCCCTAATCAATTTCCATTCTGTTTCCCCTTCCAATTTCTTTCCGGCTCCATTCTTACACTTTCTTTCCTGCTTCATCGTTACATTTCCTTTCCTTCATTACCTTTACATTTGAATTTCCTGTTCCGCATTCCATTTTCTTTCCCCTTATCCTTACACTCCCTTTCCACTCCTGTTTTTCCCCCCTCTTCTTCTTTTCCCCTCCTTATTTCAAGCGATTGCATTTACCAAGTGCTTACTACATAAAACTAATGTAAAAGTTTTTTTTTGACTGTTTAGTGACATTTTGTAGCTTTTATTTTCATCTCAATAAGAGTGAAATCTTCTATGTGCTTACAGATCAGATAGAAAAACACTTTGAAGAATAGCAGCGATGCGTCAATCTTAGTTTGGCTTCGCAGTCTTCACTTGATAAATCGTATTGCCACAAATCAACAAAAACACTGAAACACACACTGCCAGCTCTGCTTCCAAATGAAGAAAATAAATAAATAAAAACACTTTTGTCAGGCTATAAATCAGTCATGGAGCAGTACGAGGACTGAAGCATGTGTGTTCAGAGCTACATTAGTAATGTGAACAAAGATGATGGCAGTGGTGTTAGTCTACCTGTCTGTTGTCGTGTGAGGGCACTCTCGTACACCGGGATGCCCTCACCCACGTTGTTGAAGGCCTTCAGCGCGATCACGTAGTGTGAGCTGGGATCTGGCGAACACAGAAAAAGAAATCATTTAGCTAATCAAGTCGGCCGCTCCTCAGGGACCCTCGCTCATATTCATCACCGTGGCGGGGGCGCATATTTAAACACCATTATTGATTCCCTTTCTCATGTAATTAGGAGAATTATGAGAGCTTCAATTATGCACATTTTCTTTGTGTGATTCCTCCCCCCCCTTTCCCCTCCTCTGTAAATTTAATTACAGCCAGGCACGGCGATGGTTACTTGGAGATCTCTCGCTTCTCAACATCTGTCCCATGTTCCCCTGTTTCTAGAATAAATTACGTTTACTGTAACCTGCTTTCAAATGTAATCAGTCACTCAGTAGCTCATGTTGAACAGAATAATGAAGCAAATAAAAACACACTTTAATGTGTTTCTCCATTAACGGAACACAAAATAACGTTTCAAAGGAAAATAATAATTAACAGAATAGCGTCTCACCGAGGTTCTCGATGTTGTAGTATCTCTGCTTGTAGTCAACTTTGATCGTTTGGCTATGAGGGTTACCGATTCCGTAGCCTATGATGTAACCTCGAACCACGATGTCCTGGTTCTCCGGAGGAGACCAGCTCACCACGATGCTGTTCACCAGCGGCCGGACGTGTAAAGAACCAGGCACGTCAGGGACGCGGGACTCTAAACATTACATACAGAACACGTTAATAAATGCAATGTTCAGGTTGTGGTAACAGGAGCATGGCAACAGTAGGAGTAGTAAGCGTAGTAACAGTTTTTACCGTCCAGATCGCTCTCGAAAGTCTCAGCGGTGGTCCAGTCTGTCGCAGGGCCTGAGCCATTCACAGTTATGGCTGCCACGCGAACAGAGTACTCTGTGCCACGCTGCAGTCCTGGAAAGCATAGAAAGAATCACTTGTGTGATTAGTGTCTGAGCGTAAAAGTTACGGCGTTAAATCAAGCCAGGAAACTAAAGCACAGACTCTTTATAGAAAGAGGGGGCGATGCCTTCAGGCATGTTGTCTGAGGGCTTAGATGAATGAGACCAGGCTTTGTGTTCCTGAAATAATTTAGGGCCAAACCCTCGGGTAAAACAACCCAAATCACCTCCATACTTCACCTGGACATTTCTCCAGGAATATTAACCGAGACGAGATCAATACCGCTGCCTGCCAAGAGCAGCCTCATATTCTCAGTTCATTTTGTGCATAAATGTTTAGCGATGCCCATAAAACTCCATAAAAAGCAAAATTCACAACAATGACTAAACCATGGAAGAAGTTAGAAGTGCACTAAATCTCCCAGTGACGCACTCCGTTATTGCAGCTCATCAGCACACACTAACGCTTCCTCCTTTTATAGGGAGCCATTACGTTTTTCCTGAATTGATTAGACTTGTGGAATTCGTACCAACTATATGATTCAAGCCCTAACAGTGAAGGTTCACCCTTGGATATCTTGTATGGATTGTACGCAAATTTATAGTAACAGGTAAATTGACCTCCTGAGCATTTTTCAGAACGATTTCCATGTTTTTATGCAAATGCTCCTATAATGGAAGCAGGACTTGATCTGCATTCATACTATGCGTTAGGTGGTAGGCAGTTCAGTATAACTGTTGATGTTAATTGATGTTAATATGGAGTCCAGGTAGTTATTGGAAGCTCAGGTAGACTTGTAGGAAATTCCAGTCCAATTCTAGTCCCGTCTGATTGTCCCGTCTGATGTCTTTTAAAGGTCCCACATTTTACTCAGGTCTCAGGGATCCCCTACAGTATGTGGAACCGCTGAAACAGTCCTCAGATAATGCATTTTCCATACCACAAACCCCCTCTCGTTTCACTGTTTATGTAAATGAGCTACTGTTAAGCGCCGCCCTCACTAGTCGGTCATTGGGTTGTTTAGAGCCTGGTTAATATTAAAATAGAAAAACTGTTTTTGTCCCAGGTTTTTTATTTGAGCGCGGACACACACACGAGACCCATCCTTAATGTCTAAAAAGGGAATTTTGCATAATAGGCACCCTTTCCAAAAAAAAACAAAAAACAAATCTACTCCCCATTTGGCAATTTTTTGCACAGGAAACTATGGTGGCAGGTTACAATGCTTGCACATAACAATGCAACAACAATGTGAAGAGGAAAAAGCACTTCTGCTGCCTATAATCTCCAAAATATCAGCAATCTGATTTGTGCCTTGGGTCTGTTTTGGAATTCAAAGGCACAGAGGGCCGCATGCTGTCTTTAAATAACACGTAGCGCTTGTAATTGCTTTAAAATGTTAATAAGCGTCTGCCTCACCAGCGTTTGAACACTAAATGCCGAAGAGCCCTGGCTCTCCCCGGAGCACTTCCGGGAGCCGCTGACGGGGAACGCAGTTCTGTCCTCTTCTAAGGCTCGCCGTCTTGCTGTGATGCCTTTGAACTAACAAGCGTCCCATCATCTTGGCCCGAAAGTAATCAGGAATGCACATTAAGTGTACAGTCTCTTTGCTGCCAGTCGCTGTGCCAAACACTGAAAGCTGCTGAAACTGCATTCCATTTTTTATTTATATTTTTTAGGAATACATGCTATGTAAGGATCAAAGCAGGGATTGATTCTACGTAAAAGCTAGCACACTTTCAGGGCAGAAGTGGAGCTTTGAGAGATATCTTACATGCAGTTACTCTGGAAGTAGCTTCTGTCAGAGAAGTGCAGGATATTGTACGGTTTTTTTATGGTGCTGGAAACAAAACAGGAACAGAATTCGCAGAAATCAACCAAGTGTGACAATCACAGAGCAGGTGCTAAACAACACCACATAAGGGCTAAAGCATGACAAGGCATGCTGTTATAGTTAATCTATTAAATAATCAAATATTAAGATTATTTTACAATAACAGTACGTTTGATTCCTCCTACACCACATCAAATTAGATGTGCATGCTGTACCTTTTACCTTTTTATAGCTCCATTTTAATGCAATAACTCACTTATATTATACCAGGGTCAACAGACATGCTTTTTATGCTCTTTATTGCAGCTAGTGAGATGAAAAATAAAGCGCCCTTAAAACACTTGCACCATTCAAATGTTTTACTGCGGCTAAGAGTCTCATCGCCGCGCTGAGCGTGTAGTCTTCTGAAAATGTCAATCGGTTTTACGCCTTCTTTCACCAGAAATTTCATCACAAGTCCCGGTTTGACTCGAACACCCCTTGTAATTTTGCTTAAGAAGACTGACGCAAGGAACTTTTGCACATGATCTTCAGTGCAAAAAGTGACATCTTAGCAAATGAAAATAACTATAATCTATTTCAATCAAATAATCAAATCTAAAGATCACTATACCAATTTAAGAAAAAAAAAAATCTTTCTATCGGAGGATAATAGTGGCTTTCTTTACTTTATTTCTTAAAAGGAAACAGGCTTAATAATCATTTACTTGATTTCCTGAATCTTAAGTTTTAAAATTTTGATTTTAAAAGTTAAATTAATTTCATGTGATTTATTAAAGTGAGTTTAAAGTGTAGTACAAGGCATGATAAGTCCCTTTTTTCTTTCTACCTTTTATTTCCGTTCACACTTGTTCAACAGAAGAGGATGATCAGTTTCCTCCTTTAAGCAATAGTGCATAAAGATATCAATAATTGTGCAACTTCTCATCATCTTGGGTTTGAGAAATATGTTTTGATAAGGGTTTTAAAAAATGCTAATTTTAGTGAACTGAAGTATGTGCATTTATAATTGTTGAGTTCTAGTGCTGATATTGAGTGGCTGTTTCGGCACCGCCTAGGCAGGATTTCGTCAGTGTGATCTGGCAACCCTGATGAGCATGTGAGAGAGGGCATTCAAGCCTGCGAAAATTTGCTCATGCAGGAGAGAATGTGAGTGCACAATTATATCATTTCACATTATTTGAGGTTTTCTTGGGTCCAAAACATTATTCTGTGCCATGATGAAATATTAAAGCTACGATTAAATATGGGGGTCACATGTGTGCTGAACCGTGGGGAGAGTTCAACTACAGGTCTCTTACAACATAAGTTAGAGCAGTTATACTGGCAGTTATAAGCTGTGCTTTGAATTATAGCCGGACGTCTGTCACAGCCGTCGTGCTGAAAATCTGATCGACACCTTCTAACCAATCAGAATGAAGCATTTTCTTAATACGCTGCTCTCAAGCTGCCATGCTTGATTTACTTCTCACAGTCGAATTTAATCGGAATGGAAATGTGTTGGCAGACAAAGTCATTAGACGAACCAAACCAAGGAGAGAAAAACACACGAGTGATCACATCCGAAGGTCGGGACTCTGCATGAGTGAAAGCGCTTACCATCTATGAGCTTGCTGAGCTGGTTTCCTGTAGTGATCTCCAAAGGTTCGCTCTTCCTCGTGCCTTTTTTGTAGCGAATCTTGTAGTCGACGATCTCTCCGTTTTGAGCCTCGGCTGGAGGAGGCTGCCATCGCACCATGATGCTCTGTAGGATTACACAATTTCAACATCCAGTGTCTCACTATATACAGTCATCAGTGTTTAAGCTTATCCATATGCGCATGAGAGAATGATAATCTTCAAACTCAGTGTGTGTGGGATACTCCTGAGTGAACACCTGAAACCACCGCGGTGGCCGTTAAACAGCATGTTGTATGTCTGTATGTTTATTCCTAGAAGGTTTCACTCTAAAGAGCGCTGAAGGGAAAGTGGTCGCTGGTGCACACCGGACGTATGAATCTATTCCTACACGCGGCCGGGAGGAGCAGACACCAGAGAGATGAGGGCTCTGAGTCCCGGTGGTGGAGACAGGCTGCTACCTGCATTGCATGCTGGGGAAACTCGAGGTAGGGAAGATGGGAAGCCCAGCGTGCGAGTGGAGTTAATTAATGGTGCACGCCCACGGCCTTGTGTTCACAGTCCAGAGGAATAAGCCAAATTAAATTTCCACTAAGCGTGCAATTACCTTATTTTCATTTTCCACTTGTTCCAATTTGACTCCGTGTTTTTTTTTTTTTTTTTTCCTATTCGCTCTCCAAAACTAGCTCGAATTAATTAAGTTCTAAATTAGCAGAGGGAGGAGCAGAGGTCGGCGCTTTATTGGGTGTTTATGATGAAAAAAAAATGCAGCGTTAATTCTTTACCCGGTAAACTATGCAAATACACACGTGTGCGAGTCAGCCTCGGATATGCAAACAGACTCCTCCGCATCCGCGCGTGCTAAGGCGCGAGTCGAAATACACTCCGGCTACTCGTCAGTACGCGAGCCAAATCTCAAACAGACTTACTTTTAAACCACTCTGGTGACAAGGAGCGACCGATTCTCGGCGTACGCTAAGAAAATATCAATTGTCCTCATAAACAGCTTGCGCAGGGGGGAGGAGAGGAGAACAGAGAAGAGTGATTGAGGGACTAAAGCTGTGTGACAGCCCTGTAGTCGAGCGCAGATGTGCTGCTCGATGCAGTTAGGACGCACTAACAGATGAGAGGCAAAAACGGATGCAGTGCATGCTTCACCTAGCGCGTGTTTAGCCGGAGAGTCTTTATTCAGCTCACGGGGTTTTTTTTTGCCAGCTGGGACCTGCTTACCTTTGAGTTTAGCACCTCCACCGTCATGTTCTGGGGTGCTGCACTAGGGACTGGAAGGAAAACACACACACACACAAAAGGAAAGGTTTCAATTTTCACGAAAGAATAGTTGCTTAATGTTTTGTCTTAATCCTGATGTCTCAAAAGATAAATCCTTCAGAAATGCAGCCACGATCTTTAAAAGGTTGGATCACTCACGGGTCGAAGCTTATGGTGTACACGAGCTGTAAAACTGACATTGAATCAATTTAGTGTATTCTACTGCCATACTGCAGTTGGTATTTAACACATGTTGAGGAAGGAATAAAACCATTTGGGATGTACAGTTACAGAAAATCATTTTACAAGGGGTGTTCAAGTCAAACCAAGACTTTTGAAAGTGCAGGATAGATAACACAAGTTGTAAGGGTAACAACTCCCTTAAGTTCTCTATATAATCCCCTGCAACACTAATGCACTTGTCCCAATGTATCACTAGTGCTTGGATACCATCAAGGAAGAAATATTACTTAGTATGCTGCAGACGTGATCGGACTTGCATCCGAAACCCTGGTCTCCCAGGAACTCCTTTAATGGCTCAAACATGTGGAAATGGCTCGGACTGTACTGGTAGTAACTTACTGGTAAGTTCCACTAATGAGCAAGTTGTGCTTGTGATTGATTGTGAGTACGGTTCCCACAAACAGATGAATCTTATCCGCAAGGTATCTGTCAATTTTCAGGGATCAGGCGTTCCACTCGCTGAATAATCACAGGAATGACTGCAGTGGGCTCCGAGCCAATTTAGCCAGGATCATCACAATATCAGGATATAAAGCCTTCTTTAAAACGTTTGTGCCATTCTCATCAGCCAAATGTCTCATCGGCGTACTGTTCTTGAAGTCTTCAGTTTCATTCATGCCCTGGTTTGACTTGAACGCCCTTGAGAATAGACCTCAGGGTGGTAACAGATAAGCATGTATCACACCTCCTCGTCTTTAATTATGAGCATACCTCATTATGTGTTATGCCTTGAATTGTAGCATGAGGAGCATGAAGCATTGTTTAAACTGCATTTGAATACTAATAGCCTAATGCACAAAGTTGTGGTCTCTTCTTTCTAAAAAATGTAATTGCACTTACAATAGACATTAGATTTGCAATTTTTATTTTAAAAGCCAGGAAAAGAGGTTGTACCGTCTGAGTAAGTCCGCACTGACACGTCATCCGTGGAGACTCCGGGTCCGTGCTTGTTGTGAGCCACGACTCTGAAGCTGTACTCTGTGTGTTTCTTCAGCCCGGACATGGTATAGGACAGTCCACTAACCTCGATGTCCTACAGGAGAGCATTTACATCATATAAATGCAGAGATATCATAGGAGGGAGTGGAAAAAAATAAACTGCAGTCCCGGAGGAGCTTTTTAAAAACCTAATCAGAGGTACAGAGTGTAACTGAATAAATAAAAGAATTCAATTCTGACTCTCTGACCGCTAGAACACTCTAATGGCGCTGATTTAGAAAGTGACACTTCAAGCTCTGTGAAGAACTACCTTCTCATTGCCCAGGCTTTTCTCCATGTAGTACACTTTGTAGTTCTGGATGTCGCCGTTGCCGGTCAGGGGTTTGTCCCAGCTCAGGCTGACAGAAGTGGACGTCTGGACCACGGCTTGGAAGTTGGGAGCAGGTCCTGGTACTTGAACTGAGAGACAAAGGGAACAGGAAAGAACGCTTGACTGAGGACTGTTTCATGGTACAGATTCACACCTTTTGTTCATGGGGATTTTTGGTCTTTTCTTCTCCAAGCAGGCAGTATTTGCAAATATTTTGTTCTTATGACAAAGCCGAGCTCAAATGGTTTTGGATCAGAGAAAACCTGTGATTCGTCTGTGCAATATTCAGCAAGTGTTTGAACTCGGAAACATTTCTCGCACCAACCGTGCATAACAACCCACAAATTGTTTTGAATTTAATTCGGTCTGTATCAGTAAAATCAAACTGTGCAACTTGTCATAAAAGTCATAAAAGGAGACCTATTGTGCAAAATTCAGTTTTTATTTATCCTTGGACGTTCAGATGAGTGTCTGATCTGCACGCACCAAAAAAAAAAAAAAAAAAAAAGATAGAAAGTTCCCTACGTTTTCTCCTTTTGTTTTTTTTTTTTTGTATTGGTCAGGGTTTAAACGAGCCAAATGGATTCTATATTCCCCCTACTGTGACCTCATAAGAAAACTCATTTGTATAAATACTGAACCAGGACATTTGTAGGAGGAGTATAATACAGTGGTATCTTTGCATATGAATTGAATAAATTCCAGAGGCGAGGTCGCCTTGTGAAACGCATGGAGATAATGGGCTCCAGCCACTCAAAAATATTAACAATATTACCAATTTCATATTTTTGCATATAAAAACAAACCAAATATTTAGAAAAGAAAGCTTTGCTTTCCACTGATGCAATCAAGTTCTGAACAGCTCCCGGACGTACGCGCAATGTACAGTAGGTGCAAGCCAGATGCACATGCGATGGTGAAAACCGGCGCTCGGTTCGGCTCGGTTGCGCATATGCTGAAAATGCAAAGGCGAATTCCTTGCAAAATTTGGGTTCTAAAGGTATGCTGAGGTATGAGCCAATTAGATTCGAGGTATAAAAAATGCATTATCTGAGGAGAATTTCATCTGGTGCATTAACACTTAATCTGAGACCCGTGTTAACCTGTTCAAGTAAAATACTGGACCAAGTAGAACAGAAAGTGCTTAACTAACCAGCTAAATATTGCTTTAAATAGCACTACGAGTCGGGTTGCCATGCCTCAATTTTTTACAATTATTTTAAACCTCTGTACAGTCTATTTCTTTTACAGATTCATCTCATTTTAAACATGTTTAGTCAAGCTTTCAGCTATCCCCAGCTCTGTGTGATGCAGCTCCTCAATCTCATCAAAGTCCTTTTCTTCAATGGAACACCCTTTGAAGGCAGCAAATGATCACAATGTTGCCAAATAAACTAACACTTGTTAAGATGTCTGCTACACTAGACTGAATAAAGGACATTTGGGAGAAGATTACAAAGGATTCTGCAATTACACCAGCTATTTATCAACAGAAATAAAATCTTAACTCATTTGTTCATCCACATCCTTTCCATCGTACACTGATTTCGACACTGGCTGTTTGCATCCTGTCTCCTGCACCTGAGTTGACACAAGGAGGATTGTGGGATATCGTGGACAGTGACAAATGGATATATAAAAAAAAAAACAAGCACATTAAAGGATCTCAGACGTCAGCATTCTGTACAAACATTAGATCCGGACATGCTTCGCTGATTCTGAAGGCAGCCTCAGTGTGTGGTATTTCCTTCTTGCTATTTAACAAATCTACTACTTTCATATTTTCTTAGACGGCTGTGTACAGTCTTTTATTTCTCCTCATTTCTTGTATTTTGAGTGTAGTCGTCCTGAAGGTTT
Source organism: Clarias macrocephalus (assembly GCA_011419295.1). Lineage (NCBI taxonomy): Eukaryota > Metazoa > Chordata > Actinopteri > Siluriformes > Clariidae > Clarias > Clarias macrocephalus. The sequence continues at coordinate 40,406 of JAAGKR010002169.1, forward strand.
TTTTTTTTTGGCTTTGATTCTTGGCCATTTTTTGTCTTTCATGTTTAGTCCAGTCCCTGTACCTGACCAGCTTCAGAGGAACGTTTTGGTTTGTTAAGCCACACAGTGACCTATGAATCATTCAAGCATTAAAAAAAAAAATTAAGGCATGAACCAGTGAGAAACCGGTGCAGATGATGGGAGATAATCAGGCCGGTGATTAGTTTACTGGTGATGCTGAATGCTGAGTGGTGGGAACTGACGAGAGGTTTTTACATAAACAACCATTTGGAACTTTGCTGTTTCTTACAGTAAAACTTTGTTTCCTTTTCTTTAATTGAACCTAATAATAATGTAATAAAAATTTTATATGGAGAAATGAAGGCAGGATCAAGACATCTTTAATATATTTATACACACACACACACACACACACACACACACACACACACACACACACACACACACACACACACACACACACACAGTACTGTGCAAAAGTCTTAGGCGCCACATTATCTGTAGTACAGATTTTGTTATACAAGTTTATCATGTCTGCATTATTATGTAAGACCATTCCCTACAAATATACACTACAATTAATGAATAAATAACATTACAGAAGAATTACATGACAGACCAGTTTTCAGATGGGAAAAAAAAGAAATCAATAATGTCGACTCCTGGGTTTTGCATGAAAATAGAAAGGAGCGAGTGTGACGAAGTTACCGAAAGAACTGACATTCTCCAGCATGCTCAGTAAAACCTAACAGCTGTTTTACTTAGAATACTGCGCACATCTGTATCGAACACTACCGCTAGTTTCCACACCAAATATTGACCGGTTATTTTTTATGTCATTATTAACTTTGTGCTTTTTATAGACGTTTCTTTTAATGTAAAAATGTTTTCTAAATCATCACTGCATATGGCTTTTGTTTGTATGTTCCCAAGACGTTTGTACAGTACTGTAAATAAAACAGCGGTTAGGTTTTACTGAGCATGCTGGAGAATATTTGTTCTTTCTTTACAGGCATGCAAATATTCTTCTGTAATGTTATTTATTAATTAATTTTAGCGGCAAAACGGACAATATGTGAACGCCAATTAGCCTAACCTGCATGTCTTCGTACTGTGGGAGGAAACCGGAGTACCCGGAGGAAACCCACCAAGCATGCGAGAACATGCAACCTCCTTGCACAAATACCCGGGTTGGGACTCAAACCCTCGACCCTGACGATGCAAGCCCACAGTGCAGCGTATATACACACTCCAAACCTCTGAGTATAAGAATTCGTCCTCGGCTCAGCACATCGGGGCGACAGCTGATTCTGTGCTGCGGAGTCAAACATCGCCTGCCCTTTCTCTGATGTTTATTTAATCGTGTCAGTTTAGCAGAGGTGGGAGAACGAAAACAGCAATCTGGGCCGTTCAGCATCTACTCATCGGCGTCATGAAAGATGACAAAAGATTACAATGCCGGCTGAGCGTACAGCGTTCGAATCTGTGCATTAAATCTTATGTGACTGGAGCATAAATATAGATGAGTACATCTGGACTTTAATAAATCTGAGCAATAGAAGATTTTATGCTTCATATCCCTTATTCGGAGATCATTACCCACTAATCACGTCTGTCGTATGATAAACATTTAACGATACTAAACTATTACATGATCCATTAAGTAACGTTTAATCTCCAAGTTTAAAGGATCGAGTGAAAATTGCAGTGTCATTTATCTCAGTTGCGGCGGCTCGTTCTTATATTAGTTATACGTGCTGCTTATATCCTTGGGTGATCCCTCAAGACTGTCTGGAATACAAGACGCAGATTATGCAGTTCACCTAGTACGTGTGTGTGTGTGTGTGTGTGTGTGTGTGTGTGTGTGTGTGTGTGTGTGTGTGTGTGTGTGTGGCGTGTGGCGTGTGTGCTGCATACACATGGGAACATGCCCGGCTCTGTTGGTGGTCCTGCCTCTGGAAGCGGGTCAACAGTTGAGACCTCATTCATAACATGAAGCGCAGGCTGATTGGCTAGCGCAGCCTCCCCAGGGTACCAGGATCCCACTAGCACTCATTATGAAGTGCTTATGCCAGCCCGCGCCAAGGACACAGGGTCAGCACCGACCCAGAAAGCAGCTTTGCGCTCTCCCTCCTCTCTCTCTCTCTCGGGATGTACACAAGCTGATAGTGTCTCAAACACACCTCACTCAAAGTCAGCCTTGAGGAGTGGAATTTTCCAGTGTTTTCCTAGTACACGTGTTTGTGTTTACCTGCTTAATGTGTTTTTTTTTTTTTTTTTTGCTTTGGAGAGAAGTGTAGGAGGAAAAAAACAAGCCCTGAAGGAAGACGTGATTATAATTCCTGCTGCTCTACATGGGCTGGTTTCCAAACGTGCTGCGAAGATCCGCACTCCTATGAAGAAAATCTCTGCGACATGAACGGTGACGTTAAGCTCCTACCTTCTGGCTGGGTGGCGACCTTCAGCGGCGTCGAGCTTTCTCCGCGGCCGTTCTTGTTGTACGCCACCACCCGGAAGGAGTACTTGGTGTCTGGCTTGAGGTTCTGGATGGTGACCTGCATTTCGCCTGGCCGGCTCGTGTTCACCGTCCTCTCCCTGCGGAACGAGACACGATACGATCAGACCGTAACACGAGCTCGGTGCCAACTCAACCGCCCCTTTAATGAAAAAAAAAACCTGCTTCGCTTACAAAACATCTAGTCAAGTGCTGTCAGTCTGTCAATGCTGGGAGGTACCCACATGTTCAAGAAAGGACAAAGGTGAACCCAAAAATTCTTAGATGTTAACCAGTGAGAAGTTCACGTCCTACCTTTTGGCGCCTTCCAGGCCGTAGTAGACGGAGTAAGTGATGTCATCGCCGTGTGGCTCGAGCGGCAGGCGCCAGGTCAGCTTGATGAATCGGGTGGAGACGAGCGAGGCCACGACGTCACGCGGCGCTGAGGGCACGGGACCAGGACCGCTGCCAGGACCAGGGTTGGAACCGGAGCTGCCTCCTGAGCCTGGTGTTACACGGTCAGCAGTGGCACGGATCAGTGTGGGTGAGGGAGAGGGGGAGGCTACATCATTGATCAGAGGCAAGTCGTGGATGAAATGTGAAGTGAGAATGAAGTGTGAAGTGTTGAAAATTAAGGGTGCAGGAAGGAAAAGCAAACAGCAAATGAAAAGGACAGAGAGGGAAAAACAGAAGGGCAAAGCAGAGGAAAAAAAAAATGACACAAAGGCATCCGTGATGAAGTGGATAATCACGAAAAAAAAAAAAAAAGCAAAAACACAAAAATGAACAAAATGTTAGAGGTAAAAAAACAAAAAAAACAAAAACAAAAGAAAACCAGAAGGAAAGGTGGAATGCAAATGAATTATAAAATGCACTGCATCACTAAGACGACATTGTTTACAGCAGGGAGGGGAAAAAAAAACCTCGAGAGACCTGTTCGTCTTAAAAAACGACCAACGTGTTACACAGCTGAAACCGCGGCCTCCCGCTATGGGTTTGGACATCTTTCACGCAGATATGCGAAATGTTTCGTGTCCAGACCCCTGGAATGAACTGTGGTTGGACCCCAGAATACTTTACTCATGTTTTCCACTGACACTGAGAAATCTGAGGAACGTCCCCCCCCCCATCCCCCCCCCAAAAAAAACCTTTCGTCTATCGTCGACGTGAATTATATCCTCTTTAAACGAACAATTCCATGTACGTGCAATAAGATACACTCAATAATGCAAATGTGAAATCATAACCCTTTGCCTGCATGAAGGTAAAAATCAATCACAGCCATAAACATGAGTCTTGTGAGGTTAATTTAATCCAAAAAAAAAAAAAAAAAACTGAAGATGAGGACCAGAAACCAGAAGCCAGCCAAGAAACTGAAATATCACTTGAAACGCTTCCCTAAAACACTTCCATGCATTAGCATTGCTAAGAGAACATTAAAACAAACAAGCCAGGTACATAACTTGGCCAAGTTAATGCTTGCACTCCATTATAATTCCATCATCATTATGATAAATCGTTTTATTTTCTGAAATACAAGTGAATTCCCAGGCACAGATTAGACCCAACGCTGGCTATAATTGCACGACCATTGCTGCTTGTCTAAACGCAATCTCTATCCGTAGCCGGCCCATAACGCTCGAGACTAATGATGCCCATCTGTAAAACGCTCATTAATAGTGAGATGCATTAGTCTATAGCGTTCCCTAAAGGATATGACCCATTAGCCGAAGAGCAAATTAAGCATCAGCTGCAACAATTATCAGATCCGACAAAAAGAAACAATCAGACGTACAGCCTCGAGTTTCGCGTTCAGCTAATAGTCAGTGTAGAGCTTTCAGCTCTCTATTCTCGTTGCAGGTGAACCTCCCCAGCCTTGAGCCTCGCTCATACACGCTGTTCCGCAATAAGCTCACACAATATCTGCTCCTGGATTGACTCCGTTTCGAGGCCGAGCTTCAATAAACGGAGAAGCCATGACTTCAGACGAATCGTTGCCGAAAGGTGGAGAAAGGGTGAAGGGAACGGGGGAACGGAGGAGACTCGCAGGGAGCAAAAATCGCACCGGAGCCATGCCCAGGTTTAACTATCCATCTGCCGCCGCTGCGTTTTCGATCCGTCTCATTTTCTGTCCAAAACTCAACAAGCGCACTCGCAGCAACACATGGTCGCTAACAGCGAAAGACTCGCGTTTGTTCTATTCATAGCAAAGAGCAATTGCTGGTGTCGGCTGAGCAGATGGCAACATTGCCTTATTAATGGCAGGCATTATGGCTTAGTGGGAAAGGTCACCATGCAGTATGAAAAATAAAACTCGTACAGTGTGCGGAGGAAAGTTGCAAAGACTTTTCGAGCACTTTTTTTTCCCCTCTCTCTCCACGTATACAAATGTAGGCGCAAGTTAAACACCTGCGGCAAAACCAGTCTCGAGCAACAACGTACACTGCTACCTGGACACGTTGATTTGATCTTAATAAAATAAAGAACGTGGACCGCCAGCTGGGCTCAGGAGAGAAATCAAAGGCTGGACATGGAGACCAACGTGTCCGGCTTTTCGACTTTAAAATGTAAATGTGGATCAGACGGCTGTTTTCATTTGTAATTATCCTGAGCCAGACGACCGTCCAGCAAACTGCAGAGTATTCATAATAATATAGAACAAAATCGAGGCAGAATGCCGTACATCGTTTGCATGTCGCACTGACGATAGCATCGGGCGAGACCGCTTCTGACAGCTTGGGACATTTGGGTGAGCTTATGATCTCCAGACAAAGGCTTAATGCTTGATACACAAAGGGAACAACAAATCAAATTGATCTTTTCGCTGTCGACCTGATGACTGATTAACCGTGCGCTCGAGAGACGAGACCAGGCTAATCGACAAAATCGTCCTGAGCACAAGTGGATTAAAGATGCGAGACAGCTGCATTCCTTCTAGGTTCTCAAAACACTGGAATACACTGATCTATACCGTTCATAATGAAGAATTGTGCAGTTTGCACTAGAAAAGCATCAACCGGTCCGTATGACGGCTTATAAATAAAAACTTGATCGGTTCGGCGGTGGTTCGGTTTCGCGTTCGCTCCAGAGTCTGCACAAACGCTGCAGCATCAGCACTCTGCCGCAGCAGCACACACGACGTCATGAAGAAGAGAGGATGATGGATTAAAGCACGACACCGTTATTGAGATTAAGTGCACGAAAGCTACTCTCTCAGGTGACGGGGGAATGGCTCAGCCTCCTCCCACCTTCCTACGGATATGTCTGGGAGATGAAAGAGGGTTCAGTGAGGAGTACCGACAAAGGCTGCTGCCTAACAGAGCAGAACGCAGCGTGGGATCTCTGCATAGTCCTTGCAGTTAACAACCAACGTCCAGGTGGAGAGAGGTGGAAGCCTATTTAATATGAAAGATCCAGATAGAGTCTTAGCTCAGCTTCTTTACTGCACTCTCAAGGGGAAAATATTGCTCAATAGTGGTCACCTTAACTTCTGCACCTTTAATACAGTAGATCTTTGGTACATACATTTTAATTACCTTTTGAAATGCATCTTAAAAAGTGCAGCACACACACCTCTCTAGGTAAAGTACACAAACAGGTTCCACAAAACACTGCAATGGCTTTACACATTGCCTGGAAAAATGTCATACATGCCAGTGTTTCATTTGACCGCCTTGAGCTTTGATTATGTAGCGACCAGTTTGTGTGTGAAAATGATTCCTCATGCTCCCAGAACCACTCTTTCACAGTTTGAGTCCTGGAATGTGGCCATGCCATCCGGACATGCCAACTCCATAGATGTTCTTGGGTATTCAGTACAATCAGGTTGTCAGCTGACTTAATTGTATTGTCGAAGAATGTTGGAGTCTAAACCGGACCAACTAAAACAACCCCGGGGGCAGATTAGTGATTAAGGTGTTGGATCAAAAGCTCCAAGGTTCAAACTGCAGTACTAATAATTTGCCACTGTTGGGCCCGTGAGCTAGGCCCTTAACCCTCAAATTAAGAATTAGATTAGAAAATTTGAGTCGCTCTGGATGAGGGCATCTACCAAATGGCACTCCCTCCAGAGGTTTGTCCAGTGGCCACTATACATGAAGGGTGCATCGTTTCATGCGCTTCCTTTCTTACCCTGACACGCCCATCGCTCTGGAATAGGGTTAATCTGGACTCATCAGACCACATGCCCCCTTTCCATCGCTCCAAAGTCCAATCTTTATGCTCCCTACCAAACCGAAGCCTTTTTCTCTCGGATTAGTCTTACTAAGAAAGTGGTTTTCTTATACAGTCATACAGCTGTTTAGTTTCAATCCTGAGAGTTCTCGACTCATACAGTAAGTGGAAATGCTCTTGATCTCACTATTAAGTGTAGCTGTGATTTCTATTGTCGAGTTTTTATTACGCAACTTCACAAAATGTTCAAGTGGTTTCTGATGACAGCTTTTTATCCAACCACGTTTCTTCAGCAAAGTTGGCGGTTCAAAATTTGAATAATATGTGTTGGATGGGTCAGAGCTCAATCCCAGTAATTTCATGAATATCCTTAGTTGTTTTCTTTGCTTGATGCAGGCCAAATTTCATCCTTCTGAAACATGACTTACTGTAACATGAAGTTATCATGAAGCACTTTGTATGCCTACCTAAAAAAAAAAAAAAAAAATACTAAGAAGAATTCATCAATTCTTGCACATATGGATGGTTCACGGCTGAGGATTGCAGCAGTTCGGTCAGTACTGCTACTGCATGCTAGCTGCACTTATATATGGTTATCATTTGACTCATTTGTGAGTGCCTATCATGTTAGTGTTAAAATGCACATTGCGTTCATGGCATGTCCTAAACAGTTCCTTCAAATTCCATGGCGTCGTGTAACAGAAAACAAAACTGCCTCAGCCAGGATGTGGATTGTCTCGGGTTGGTGTTTGTTGCCAAGCCTTGCTGCTCAAGTGGGCAAGTGATATTAGCATGCGCAGGAGTGGGAAATGGTGGCAGGTCAATCAGAACAGGTTTCTTGTAAAAGGGCGACTTGTGGCCAGTAGTACAGGCACTTGGGCAAGGTGGGAACTTCTGGAGCACTTCGTGTCGACAGTTTAAAACAAAAAAGTACTGCAAGGTGGCACCTGGAGCTGATTGTTGAAGACACTCGTTTAACGCTTCACTGAGATTCTCCTCTCAGGCTTGGATTCGTTGCCCATTTTTATAGGGAGCTTTCTGCACCTGCTCGACGCGGTGACCTTCAGACGGGGGCTAATGTGATGGCAGAGGAAACAACGATGAAGGTTTCGGTGAATGCTGTCGTCTGCGCTCGAGCTTTTGTATATTAGAAAACAGTCGCTCCGTTTGCAGGGTTTGTTTCTGGGCTTCCTGTGGTATCGGGGAGACGTGTTATGGCTTCACAATAAAAGTCAGAAAACGAACAGGTCGATCCCAAAGTCATTCGCGAAAGCTTTTATGTGGCAATGCGAGCAGCGTGACAACTAGTCTGAACTGCGTATCTCCTGTTATGGTACCAATTTTCTCGGGTATTATTCCTCTTCTTCGTTTGATCGCGGCACGTCCGTTACACTGTTCCTGTCTTAAAACCAAACGGACCATGTTTGACCCTGGTTATTACCCAGTAAGTCTTGTAAACAGGAGAATGTGAAAAGTCACTGAGGGCTTTTGCGGCGCTATAAATAACAAACATGTGTGCTCTTCTCTTAGTTGTGTTTACCACACAGGCCTAATTTAAGTGTCAATGAAAAACCAAGACCTCTCCGAGGAGGTATTCTGTTTATCTTTATAGCCTTACAGGCACGGAGCGCCACATGAAACGAGCGAAATAATCACCAGTACTGTCCAAGTCAGACTTGGCAATCTGTAGCGTTTCCTATTTAACCCTTGATGGATCAAATGGACAGATTGCAGACAAGGAGCAGGTCAGAGAGGAAAGGCAGAAAGGACTCAAACAAGGGTACTGTGGAATTTTTGCCTTAAGAATTAGAAATTTTGCAAGAAATTTGCCTCGGCATACAAAGCATTTTCGGCGTACGAGCGACTGAGCCAGTCACGCGTCCTTCGGATCGCGCGTACATCCGGTCTCCAGGTTAGTGGAGCACTTTTTGTTCTTTAAAGGGTCCAGTATTTTACTTGTACAGGTTAACACGGGTCTAACTTAAAGCTTAAGTGAAGTGATGTCTATTTATTTAAAATTTTACTTCACTTGTATGTCTTTTCTAAATGTGTGGATATGCAAAAATATGATTACGTTGGAAATTGGTAATATTGGTAATATTCTTGGGTGTCTGGAACGGATTATCTGTATTTACATAATTTCCTATGGGAAAATGCGTTTCGCAATACGAAATGCCGTCTAAAGACCTCGCCTCCAGAGTGAATTGAATTTATATGCAGAGGTACTGTACTAGTCGAGTGTTTCCTGTGCCACGTGGCTTGGGCAGCCTCTCCAGGCATTATACAAGCAGCCATTACGGGCAGATCTGCTGCGAGTCAAAGGCTTCTTGTGGGTTGCGTTTTCTCCTCCCTCAAGCCAGGAGTCGCAGAGCGAACGACACATCGCTCCGCTCGCTCGGCCCATGTGGGAAATTCCTCACACTCCACCAACCGCACCCAGGCACCGCAAACCTGGAGATTAAGTCTGAGTAAAGAGCACTAAGGGAGGATCAAACAAAAACTGGTAAAAAAGCTTTCATGGGATGCGTGTGTGATATGAGGCCTCGAGGAGAAAAACAAACTGCTAAGAAAAATTATTCTAGAACAAAAATCAAGAAGCGTCCAGGAAGCACAAATAAAAGCGGAGCGAAGAAAAACAAGCATTTAAATGCAAATCTAAAATTGTTTGAATTCAAGTGAGGCAAATAAACAGGATCCAAAAAAAAAAAAGGGGGGGGGGGGACAAAAGAGTCCATCGACAAACAATGTCATACCAATTTTCTGTTTTTCTTTTTCTTTTACAAACATCAAGTTTATTGTGCTGTCTGCCATCCTTTCATACTGAGAAAAGTAAAAAATATATATATATATGGCGTCTTGCGTGAGAAAGCACTAATGCTCTTTGCAAAAGCTGAAATCCAATCCAATGAGCTAAGAAACTCATTATGAGATATGGAAAAAATGATAACCGAGCCCACACTTCTATTTACTGCCTCGACTTTTTTTTTTTTTCCTTCATCCTCATACAGAAAAACACAACTATTCCTCTGTTGTCTGGGAGAGAAAAAAAATCAACACAAACCTCAGCAATAGCAGAGTTGAGCTTTAGGTAATAATAGCCTGTCAGAGCATGAGAGAAAAACAAAATAACTCAGCTGTAAGAAGAAAAAAAAAACTTCGAAGCCTCTGTGTATGGGGGAGAAAATAGGCCAGTGATGGGAATCGTTGAGTGAGAAATCCAAATAACAAAGGAAATTCTACCCGATCCTTACTGAGCAAGAACATTTATTTAAATAAATATGCATGCTTTAAACATGCTTCTGAGTTGCAAGTACGTTGCAATACAGACGGTAATGAGGCCTAGGGCTTCAACAAAGGCCTTCTACTACACCTGGTGAGCTGCTTTCCTAGCACAAGGCTGAGACGCACTGGCAGGATGGCAGGAGTATTTACAGGCAATTTAATGCACAGCATGCTGGGTACATCATGAGCCCACATCATATATATAATATCTTTATAAAGCAAAAGTATCTTTTTTTCTTTCCTGTCTTCTGATCTGTTGCTTAGGCACATCTGAAGAAGAAAGAAAATGTCCCAACATGTATATACAATATATATACAGTACATATACAGTGTGTGTGTGTGTGTGTATATATATATATATATATATATATATATATATATATATATATATATATAGCAGAATGTATATACTGTACACACAGTATAATTCTCAAATAAATATCAACATTTTTCATTTACAGAAGGGTTTTCAAAAGGGAGATTCTTCAAATTGGAAAACTCGAGTCAAGCGCGCTAGACAAACAAATTAATTAACTAAATAAAAAATCACGTGAGATGGAAATGTGGCAGGGCTTGCAGAGAGTTTTTAAAACCTCTACACATTTCAGATCAATGCCAACCGGATCATCTGCTTTTTTTTATTATTGGGAAACAATCTGGAACCAGAGCTTAAGGGTGCTTTCACATTATGGGCCAAAGCACAACTTGACCCCAAAAAAAGCAGCAATCAGGACAGAGGAACAGCAGCTACAACGTTCACTGATCAGTTTCGAATAGGTGAATGGACATTTCTGGTGATTTCTTGAGTCTTGTTTGTTTTCAAATTCTCTTTATTATTAAAGTCTGCTTTGATTAGATATCTATTAGAAATAATGATTGTTAATAAAGTGAGTCAATGAAAGTCAGAGTATATAGAAGGTGCGTGATGGATTTCTATTGAGCTCATGCTTTATCCATAAAATACAATAATCTGGAGCTGAATGAGGTCTTCATGTGATGCATCAGGATGCCAACTGGACTTGGGCAAGGCTCGATTATCCCACAGGTTCTTCTGTCATATGGTGCACGGTGTTCTTGTACTGATTTTGTTTTGTTGCCGTTTTCCTGAAATCAGCCTTGTAGTGTGCTGTTTTTTATGTCTACTTAACCTTGCTCTTACTCACTTGCTCTGATGAAGTGCATCAAAGATTTAGCGCTTGTTAGTGTAATAGTTGCGCTTTGCTGTCAGGCACAGCACACATGATGACCCTAAGCTTATGAAGGGCTGAGGCAGCTATTAGGCTTTATTTTTCCCTTGTAATTTTTAAAAGGACCCTCAGTAATAATAACAACATTACTGGCTACTTCAAACCGCAGTACTTGTGATTTAAAAACTGCACACTTTAAAAAGGCAATTTGCGATATAAAGCCGTGCGGCCCTGCGTCACACAGATCCGACTTTAAAGAGCACTGAATGAGCGGACAAAGCCAGGCTTTCTTGTACGTTTTAACGTAGTATGGAGGAATAGTTCTCCAGGCGTCCAAAAGGACTTTTATTTGGCTCTCGTTTTGACAAGTTTTGCCTCTTATTTTCTTTTTAGTCCTTGAGCAGTTTCAAAGGAATACTTTATGCTTGTTAAGCCACACACTGATCTGTGAATCATTCAAGCATAAAAAGCCACCTAACTTACGGCATGAACCAGAGAGATGCAGGTGAAGATGTTGAAAGACTGTTGATTGGAATACAGATAGACTTTCAATTTATGAAATGTTCCACAACATTCATAGATGAGAACAAAATCACGGAAGTAGCTCACGCGTAATGTACAATAAGTAGACACTGCATTGTACCAGAAACCAATATTTACAATTATACACAGTTTACAGTCCAATACAGTGGAAAACGGCTCTGAGACAAAACGGCGTCAGGATTTCCCCTCACGATTTAAAGGTGCAGAGACAATCCTGCGCGAGATTCATCTCCTTAGGTGCGGTCACGGTTTTCTGCCACATCATTGCAGGGGGCAGAGATTTAGTCGAGTGGATTTATATGCTTTACACTGTATATTCGTGTCAAACGTCTATAAAAGACTTACTTTGTCAGACTTAAGAACAAATCCGACTTACAAACGTGCTCCCGGAACAGAACTCGTTCATAAGTCAGGGACTACCTGTACTGCTGATCCCAAATGCTGAGTGGTTGGAACAGACGAGAGAATTTCGTTATTTCATCTACATCCTTTAATTTCATGCAAATTAATATGAAGAAATGATGAGGCTCAAAAACTTTGAGAAGCATCTGGATAAATTTCAGCACAACAAACACATTTTCTTATAAAGTTATAAAACATGCTCAAATTTCAAAGGGGATAGCGCATAAAAATATATAACAATGTTTTGGCAAAAGCCACAACACACACACACACACGCGCACACTGGTGTGTAAACTCATTTCATAGGTGCCAATGACAGAAAGGGAGCAGAGACGAAGATCGCCAGATCCTTCACTTACAGCATTACTGGATTAATCTCAGCAATTTCCACTCGTCCAAAAAGACCAGTTTTTCTAATCCTAAAGCCTGAATTCCGAGCCACCCTAAAGAGGCGTGAAGTGGTACAGTTCTATTAGCATATGATCTCTGGCCTGCAGCTGTACCCGATGCAGTGGGGGGGAGGAGAAATACGCATGGCTGCACTAAGCAGATTAGTTCTCACACAATGGGGGGAAATGATACGTGGTGCAACGATGCAGCGATTACTACACATCACACAAGCTGCAGAACCCGGCGGGAAAAGGTGACAGGCTGCAGGTCAATATTAAAGTGGGTCACAAGCAACCTGAGTCGGAATTTCGGTGAGGGTTCAGTGCTCCTTACGGTGCTTTCACACTTAGTCACTTTCTTTTCTTAGGGAAAGCTTTGGCCTGAGTGTCTTTTTGTTCTGATATGGAAGAAAGCAGCCCCCCGAGGCACTCGCATCATAAGCATAAAATTCCTTCTTTTTTTTTTTTTTTTTTTAATTTAAATTGTGACATCTAAGTAACCAGTCTGGCTTTCTCCTAAGATCGTAATTATTATGATCAGCTGTAAAGATGAAATAAAAATGGGGTAATAACACTGGTGATGGAGTGTTCGTGGTATCTTCAGAAGCAGGAAAGCAATAAAACTTTAGTTGTTTGTGCGACTGAATGGAGTCAGAATTAAAGCAGGAAAACACGTCCCAGAAAAAGATGTGTTATGTTATATACTGTTATGTTGCACAGTTGACATTAAAAAAAAAAAAAAAAAAATATATATATATATATATATATATATATATATTTTTTTTTTTTCTTTTTTTTTTTCTCTCAAACCAACACATCACAAATACCCTTATTTTGCTAAACTAGTGAGACCCAGATTACACCATCAACTTGTCCTCTATGTTTGCTTGGTTGGAAGTTGAAGTAAATACTCCAAGCGTTAAAGCGGCCATAATAAAGCAATAATTTTTGCTATGAAGCTCATCAGAAACCAGTTACTGGAATTGGTTTACGAACTGTCCGGCACATTATCCCCCCCCCCAAAAAAAATAATAAATAATAAAAAAAACTCGTCAACTCTGTGGAAACAAATGTCAGAAAAAAAATTATGAGCGGAGATCACAAACACTTAAACTGCATTAAAAAAAAAAAAGAGCTATGTCTAATAATAAAAGCATAAGCATTTCCATACACATGAGGCGGGATTGCTTCTGAGTTTAGCACGTACCAATACAGCATGTGATTGGGACTAAACAGCTGTGTGTCCACAAAAATACCACTTATTAGTGAGACTAATCAGAAAAAAGGCGTCAGTTTGTGAGGGAGCATAATTATTAGACTTTGGAGCAATAGAACAAGGTCATGTGGTGTGATGAGTCCAAACTGACCCTATTTCAGAGCGATGGGCGCGTCAGGGTAAGAAGGGCACCCCATCATGCATAGTGTCCACGGTACAGTGTTATTATCTGATCAGGTCTAGACTCAGCAACGTTATGTGGCAATGAAATAAAGTCAGCTGACGACCTGAATGTACTGAATGACCGGGTTATCACGTTTTTTTTTCTCCACTAATAACTTAATAATAGTACTAAATAAATGTAGAAAAAGGTGCACATATTTAAATATTCACAATAGATGGAATTATTAAAATATGCATATGGAGATTTTGCATGACATATTTGGAGGCAAGGACCAAATCATAAATCTGTAGCATGCAACAGTCTTTATAGGCACACTAGGTTCGATGCACTACAAAACAGCATACGTTCAACAGATGTGTACCTTGGTCTAGAATGATGAGCTGGGCGCCGGCCTGGATGTTGCCCACTTCATTTTCTGCTAGACACTGATAAAACCCCTCGTCTGTCTTCACCAGGCCCTGCACCTGCAGATTCTGCTCTTTCTGCAAAGCCGCACATAACTCAAGCTCATCAAACTCATCAGCAATCACAGATCAGTACTCGTTTATAATCAGTTACAGAGAGAACTGGCCAGTTATCATTTGCCTGCATTCATGGAATCTCTGACACACGCATAAAAGAGCTAAAGACTTACGAGTATCCGGAAATAGTCACTGGGAACCACGGCGTCACCATTTTTCACCCATTTGATGGTCGGGGAAGGGGATCCAGTCGCCTCGCATTCGAACACTATGTCCGTAGCCTCGTGTGCGTAGGTGTTGGTCGGTCTCTTAATAAACTGTGGAGGAACTGCAGAGACAAGAGAGTTACAAGAAGTGAGTCAGTGGCTTGTAAATAAGAAACATATGCTGAGAAGATTAGGAAAAATAATCACAGTCGGTTGTTTGCGCATCAATTACATACTTATTATAGCTGCATAACCATGTGCTTCCACATACTGTATGTGTAAAGACAAAGGAGCTGAATGTAAAAGCTCGGCCTGGTGCGATTACATCTCAACACCTTCTGATCGTTAAAGACAAAGAAAATCCAGCATTAAAGACTTGTTTGATCTCTTCAAAGACAGCAGCGTTCACGTCTCGCCTGCTGTAAGGTCATGCAGCGCAGGGCGAGTGAGGGCCATGTAGAGCTGCCCCACATGACTTGTATTTGGGATTCTGTTCTGTATTCGGTCTCGCTCACTTCAACCTGCTTACCGTCTTTACACCATCACCGCCAGGACATCAGCAGGGAGGACCAATTCTGCTCGATTATACGGTTGAGGTGTGGATTCTGCGGGTGAAAAGTTCCAGGTCGTGTCCTTGAGGACCTCTGGACGTTCTAATGTCCTGCCTAATGCAAGATAGCCAACTGATTTCTGATACACCAGAGTTGCTATAACAACTGCAAAAAAAGAGTTAGCTAGTTTAAGTCAGAGAAATAAGGTAGCTCAGTGATTAAGGTATTGGACTACGGAAAGTCCTGGGTTCAAACCCTGCCACCACCCACCAAGTCGCCTCCTGTTTGAGCGAGGCCGTTAACCCTCACCTGCTCGGATGTGTAACGAGATAAAAATCTAAATGGGTTTGGATAAGCATGTCTGCCAAATGAGGTAATGTTAATGCAAAGTTGGCAAACAAGCAAAACATAGCTTTCAACTTAACATATGTTATACTGAGATAATAAAAAAATTAATAATTATAATAATCAATCACATCATGAAGCACTTATAAACCCTCTGCATTTAAAACTGAAAGTTTGTTGGAATTTTGCAAATTTTCATACAGTGGTGCCTAGGCATACGAATGTCCTGTCTCGCAAATTTTCGTCTTAAGAACTAAAATAGCATAGAAAAGTTGTGCAGACGTCCAGGAGCCGTTCAAAACTCGTTTGCGTCAGTGGAAAGCCAAGTGAAGCGAGTTTACACATTCTTTTGTGGGGTTTTATGTATTTTGTGCAAGGTTTACTGAAGACATAGCACCATGGGTCCCAAGAATGTCATAAGGACGGTAGCAAGAAGAAAACTTCATTTTCTAATTCCATTCATACATTTCATTCACATGTCTTTTTTTTGTTACATGCAAAAACATGATTATAGTATTAGAAATTGGTAATATCAGTAATATTTTTGGGCGGCCGGCCTCAATGGACTGGCATTTCCAAATTGCCAGTAGTGTCTGATTGGGAGTGTAAGTGTGTGTGCTTTTGTCTTGTAATGGGTTGGTCCACTGCCTTGTGCCCCAAGTTTCCAGGAATAAGCTCTATGCCCCCATGCCTGTACCTTGTATAAACCCTGGATGGACAAATATATGG
This sequence comes from Clarias macrocephalus, assembly GCA_011419295.1. Taxonomy (NCBI): domain Eukaryota; kingdom Metazoa; phylum Chordata; class Actinopteri; order Siluriformes; family Clariidae; genus Clarias; species Clarias macrocephalus. The sequence goes on from JAAGKR010002169.1 coordinate 56,568, forward strand.
TTAGGAAATAATAATAATAAATGGTTGGGTGCCACTGTTGAAGATGGGGTAAGATGTACATTGTATATACAGCGAGTGATGTTTGGTTCCTCAGCTGGGACCTAGAATGTGCAGTCTGTCTGTGTGTGTGTGTGTTGTGTGTCTGTGTGTCTGTGTGTCTGTGTGTGTGTGTGTGTGGTGATGAGGGACTGCCTAGGGATGCCGATTTCCTGCAGCATTCGTTATCTGCTAGAGGGAGTAATCCTGCTTGCAGCACTCCCTTCACTGCCATGCACCATTTAGCCCAAATAGAGTACACACACACACACACACACACACACACACACACACACACACACACACACACACACTGTGCTGGAGTCTACATCTACACACCACTGCAGGAGCATGAACACTAACACAGCAAGCGGACCACACCGAGCAAAGGAATACCATCTAACGCAGTGGTGGGCATAAATATTGACACCCACTGAATGTTTTGTAGCAACCAAAATGGACTTGTGAGTATAGATCTTGAATTTACACAAATAAAAGTGAGGGGAAAAAACATGTATATATATATATATATATGTGTGTGTGTGTGTGTGTGTGTGTGTGTGCTTGTGCGTGTATATATATACATACATACAGATGATACACTCCAGACACTGCATGGAGTACAAACAATATAATACTTCAATAAGTGAAAAGACATCATTCTCTCTTTCTTGTCCAGGTTTTTTTCCTGTGATCTTTGTCATCTTCATATTCTTTAAAATACTCATCTGTATTATTATAGAATTTATTACATGAAGTGAATTAGGCAGAATAAAAAAGATTTAATTGAATCAGTACGAGGTACAGTATTTAAGCAACAAAACAGAAGAACTCTGTATGCTAATTAATATGACGCTAATCTTCATTAGCCTCCTGCTAAGTAATGAATTGGACCAGGTTTGTCCTGAATCTTTACAATAACCTCCAGTGCTTTGCTTTTCCTATTAGACTCTTCCACTACAAGAATATTTTTTTTTCTGGGTGGGGGCGGGGGTATTTTTGGACGTGATTGCTTGGTATATTTTATGTTACGGTATGCTAAGATGACTGACGTTTCCAGATTATCAAGTCCAAAAACACCAAAGTCCATGACTTAGATCAACATCACGAACAGGATGCACTTCAGCAGGATCATGCCACATTATTTGCCATACAGTTTCCTTACTGTTGCATTAATAATTAAAAAAATGCTGAAGTAAATTCCCCCCCCCCCCCCCTCTCTTGTGCTGAAGCAATCTCATCACCTCTAGAAATCCCATGAGGATCTCTCAGAGCCCTTGTTTGTCCCTTCACTAATGATTTTCTAATCTCTGAAGTACTGACATGGCAAGGCTAAAATGATGAACAGATCTCCACGCGTCCTCCAGGAGGCTGATGAGATCTGCACACCCAACCTGCTGAACAACACTTGTCACACGCTGCTGGTTCCACACTCCCACCACCTCCGCGCCAGACAGATGGTTTGTCCAACGTGAGCACCACTCAAATCTCTGACATCTGACACTTCTTCATCCGCAACAGCGCGCGGTGGAAAAAAACACAGATGAAAAGCCCGAGCACTTCTGCGTGCATACAGGTTGTGTTTAAGTCAGTGACAAAAGCCCGTGATGGGACAAACATCCTGGGACGTGATATTATCGCGTTGACATACGACCCAGTACTGCAGGAGGAATACATCACTCTCAACGAATACAGAATTGGAAAATAACCACTACAGCTCTGAATCAGTACTAAATTCGATTAGATTTTTAGGAATTATATTTCGCCTCATGCAGCTACATTTCTTACAGGTTTTAACGCATTAGAGCTACTAAACGTTAACATGCTACGTGACTTGTCTTGTTGATTGTTTAAACGTCATGTCTTGTCTACCAAGATTGTCCAGTCCAGTAGGTGGCAGTATTGCACAAATTGCTCACAAATTTAAAAGAAGAAGTGATAATCTTGTAAAATATACGGTTCGCATTTTCTGCTAAACCTGTAGTATATATTTGAAGGAGTATCTGTAAGAATATCATTCTTTGTTACTTATTAAATTTTTTCCAGAATCTCGCTCATCTTCATTTTCTTTTAAATACTCATTTGCATAAGAAATAATATATTGCACTAAATAAATCATGTTAAATGAAAAAGAGCTAAACCGGTATGGGGCACGCTAATCTTATTTAAATAAAGTCCAGTAGGTGGCAGTATCGCACTAACCACAAGTTCACAAGGCCATCTGTAAGGCTATTCTTTGTGCATTTCATTTTTTCCAGAATCTTCGTCATCACCACATTCTTTCAAACACTCATCTGTATTATTCAAGAAACTAATTGTTGAATAAAAAATAACTTTGAATCAGTATGGGGCATCAAAACAAAAGAAATAAGTACACTAAAATTAAGCTAATCATCATTAGCCTCCTGCTAAAGTCCTGTAGGTGGCAGTATTACACTAATCTCTCACCATCTCAAAAGAAGAAGAAGCGATACTCTTGTAAAATACGAGGATTTGAGAAAGATGAAAGTGGTTCGCATGTTTTGCTGAAGGTGTGATGTATTTTAATTAATACGTCCATTTTAGGGCATCTGTAACTTTAGCTAAATAATTGAAGAAGTGGAAATCAATTCTCAATTGAATCGGTCAACAAAAGACTGATTACACTGCATACTCGATTAAATCGAGGCTCTATTAACTCCACCCTGTACCTCATTTTCTGTGTAAAGAAGCTTTAACAAACGCACACAGAACTCCACACAAGCTCTTCTCATTTTCGAAACTCCTGTACCATCAATGTGTGTGTGTGTGTGTGTGTGTGTGTGTGTGAGAGAGAGAGAGAGAGAGAAACCTCAGCTCCTGACATCAAGTCTGTCGACATCAAACAGTGGCCTGGAGGTAGAGCCGATCATGTGCAGCATGTTAACTTGGACGCAGGTGATGAAAGTTTAATACGAGAGCAAACTTGTAAATCATGAACTGCTATAAGGCCTGGAACACACACACACCTACACACACATACAGTATATGTGTATATATATTACATAGCATGCGAACACCTACATGCTTTCCCATGCACGCTGGAATACATTGAAACATATTGTGGGTAACATATGCGGGCTTATTACGGCTTACATGTCTCTCACACACTCACACACACACACACACACACACACACACACACAGTCGCATTAGCGCAACTGGGGGGCCTGACAATAAAGACTTCGAGCTCCAGCACGCACCAATCGCACCAATCCGTAATTAAAACCTACTGTGTGCTCTGGCCCAATTTATCGTCTTGCCAGCTCCAATAAAGCGAAAGGCAGCGCAGTTACCCTGCACCTCCTTGCAGCTCGCCTTTCACTGGGGCCTCAAGCTGTCGCTCTCGTCTTTACCCTCGGCTTCAGAGGAGCTGGCAAGACAAAACTTGCGCTTAAACGGGCAAAGCGTCCATCAGCCGAGCGACTAACCAACATGCCATCATCTGCTTTAAAAAATCCAAAACAAAATCCAAAACAACCCTGCTTTTTTTTTTTTTTTTTTAATACAAGAGAAAGCATAACATACGGGTTTAGCTAACGATCAAGAATTACGCTTTGTTTCAATTATCAACAATTTTTTTTTCCCATACGTGGCAGCATGACAAACTCCTCAAATGGCACAGGGTCAGGTTTCAATTCATGTAAAGTCAATTAAGTGATCAAAAAAAAGAAATTTCTTGCGACAGCACAAACATATCCAAAAGAAACAAGCCACATGGTGCATACTAAAGGGCGCTGAAAGAAAATCAGCTGGACGCGATGTGGGAAAAAGCTGTTTTGAAAGCGCCTTTCTGTCCCGTCTGTGCAGAAACAGAGAGAGCCGTCAATCCCGCCATGCAGCTGGCTAGAGAGGACTTCATTACCACAAAGGCGTTTTTTTCTTCTTCTCTCTTTCTTTTTCTGGATCGTTCGGTCCGGTGACAGCCCCTTGCATCGGTTCCAACGCTTTTGAAAGGAAGCCCGCGAGAGAAGCTCATCTCTGGGGTTCTGCGGAACGCCAAGGAAAATTACGAGGTAAAAGAGGACTGGAAAGCTGAAGGCTTGGCGCAGCACCGCTCTGCCATGTTGTGAATTGTGAGCTGGGCCCCTCTGCACTGCTGCATCCACACAATAACTCTCCCGCCCACGCAGCCGCCAAGGCTCTCGGTCGCTCTCATCCGCTCGTCACACGCCCAGGATCGCACTGTGTATTTTCATGAAGTGTGAAGAGCGGGAAGGAGATCTGGGTCCTGCGCCATTTCCCTGATTTCACACCCGCTTTGTGCTTCCTTGTGCACCCTTCATCTCCGACACAACGCGTACGTGCGCGTCACAGACGGCTCCCTTTGTGTCGTACTCGCTCTAGTGTCACGGCAATTCCAGCCATTAGTCTCAGTTCTTTACCTGTTTGAGTAAACATGGCCGAAGCGTGCTGAAAGCCGACAATCCAATTAAAGAACAATGGCATTTAGAAAGCGCACACGGGCTCAGGAAAGAGCTGTAGAAGCTGAACGTTCTGTAGAAAACCATACACTGGCTTTCTGTTTTGTTCTTGTTCTTAAATTGCGCTCAATTTAATAGCAAGTATTGATTCTTTGTAAAGTTACGCTTATGAAAGAGACGATCTCAGATTGTTGGTGGTCACTTTAAAAAAGCCTTAAAAGCTTGGGGTCGGTTTTGGTACGGCCTAATTTTTTTTACGCTCTTGTTATGCTTAACATAAAGAAATGTCTGTATTTATGTAATTTTAAAACCATAATTCAGTTTTTCATTCTGACATTTTGTAATGTTCCAGTGTTGCACTACATTACACTATGAACGCCATATTAAAGGTCCCATATTTTACCATTTCTTTAACAACGTAACACGGGTCTCAGGCCCCCATAAGCTCCAGCTGAGATACCCTTCAGATAATCCACCCTTTCACATGTTAAACTCCCCGTTTCACTCCTCTTCATGGAACATGTCGTTCCAGTGTCTGTGTAAATGAGCTCCTGCTGAGCCACGCCCACACCGGCAGAGCTGAGCACAAATGGGTGGAGCTGAGGAACTGCTGCTTCTATGAGGTCATATACAAGAGTCCCAGTTAAATGTTTCAGTATGACTAAAGATGACTACTTTGGGCGTTTTCACATTAGGCACAACTGATTTGAACAAGCTTTTCAACCAGACTCGGGAACGGTTCCCTAGCGTGGAACTCTTGCGTTCTCACTGATCAAAATGAACCGAATCTTGGGGTCACGTGTTTTTTGGAAACAATCCCCGGTCTCTAATGTAAAAACGCCCTTGGATACTGTAATAACGAATAATATCGGTTCCCAGGAGACCCTTTTGGTTCACATCCAGCTGCAACACACATCAGACAAACACAAGACAAATAAATATCAACACAATTCATAATTATTAATGGTCATTAATGAAACTGATAGCAATAGGAATAAACAACCTTTTAAACTGATTTGTTCTGCATCGTGGCAGAGTATATCAACGCCCTCGGGATAGGAACCAAAATTCACATCACAAGGGACGACTCGGATCGGCCAAATTTGATTGAGGTTTCTTCAAGGACCTGACTTTATATAAATCATGAAGGACATTCAAAGACGTAGCAGCAATTTTGGCACACACACATTTACAATACCCTGCAAATTTCCTTTGAGATGAATGAAGTATTATATCTCTTTATCTACAATATTTATTCATCTATCCATCTATCTAGCAATCTTTCTATACTTGACAGAAGGTAACATGTGCCAGCAAATAAAACCAAAAGTAAGAACTGATTCAATAAAACAAGAATAAAATACATTTTACATAAGTAAATTTACATAAAACTTCTATCGAGATGAAAAGTACATACGCTAAAGTGCTTTCTTACACACAGCATCAACCTGGGGCTCAAAAAAAAAAACAAAGGACATAGTAACTTGGGCAAAAAAAAATCTGCTAGAAATTAATTTAGTGATTTGAGCTGAAACGCATTATTGCACATCAGTATCCATGCAGCTTATTTACATTCGAATTACCAAGACATTTAGGGAAAACATCAAAATCATCTGGACACCATCAATACTCATTTAGAGGTGGCTTTTGTCAATCCCATGAGCCATTTGCAAGCACAATGTGGATCATACAAGGAGGCGTAGCAGCTGAGCAACTAATCCATCTCAATCCATTCGAGTCACCACCTCAACCCATGTGACGACGGTACTGAACGCACAACCAACAGATTAGCGTTTTAACGCCCACCTGCTGCACATTACACCGCATAAGGGTTACGCTGCAATGCTGCCTTGAAGTTACCTTGAATCGTGAGCTCGGCCCGGGCCTCGATGGAGTCGTTCGCGTTATCCGCCAGGCAGCTGTATATCCCTCCGTCCTCTTCGGTCAAGTTAAAGATCTGTAGACTGCCTCCGCCGAGGAGCTCAAAGCGGCTGTCGCTGCGGACAGGAAAGGAGAGAAGAAAGAACCGGGTCAATACCGAAGTGCACTTCCTGCTGAAGGGTCGAAATCTAACAAACAGAAGCAGCAGGATGCTTTGTGTCCACTTTCATTCAGGTTAATGCTATTAAATACTATGTCAATGATGTGTGCATGTGGATGAAGACAGGATTCTGAAGGCAATGCTAGCAGAAACTAATACATTTTTCTTTCGCAATTTGACCTCCCTTAAATCAACCAATCAGGGTACGAAACAAATTCATGCGATAGAAATGTCTTGCATTTGTTGAAAAGAAAACAAAGAAGCGCTCGAGTGGCCGGGGATGGTCCATGTATGTGTAGATCAATTGTTGAGATCAAATTGTCCCCGATGGCAACTGTCCCCCCCCAAAATGGTTACGTTTACGACCCGAGAAAGGAAGTAAAGCCTGTGTCAGGACAAACCATCAATTATTTACATTCACATTACGCTGCTTTGTCTTTCAACCTCCTGATCACATGTAGCAGGGGGGGGGGTGGGAGGGGGGATTGACTGCAGTGACCGAACGGGAGACGGAGAAGAAATCAATAGGCTGAAGGAGAACAGCTGATGAGACAGCTAGAATGAGCGACAGGATAAGAAAGAAAGATCGACTGCCAGAGGAGGTAGTGCGGAGTTGAAAGACAGGAAAGACAGACAGAAATAGACAGAGAGAGAGAGAGAGAGAGAGAGAGAGAGACATAAATAGAAAAAGAGACAGAGAAATAGAGAAAAAGTATTCTGGCCTCTTGTAGTGTTAACACAGAGATGCAGCGACAGCAGTTCCTTTGCTTAACCTGATCCACCAGCTATCGATCGACTCAAATCCCAGGGCCACTAACACTACGGTTTTATGCACAGAGCACCTCCCTCTCTGTACACCATCCATACATCTCTCTCTGACCTGGACCATCTGCTGTGTGCAGGGTATATGGATCATAAGCTCGCACTGGGGTTCTGATTACACACACAGAAACACACTCCAGTGCACAGCCAGGTGTGACCGACTGTCGCGAAAGAATTTCAACATGCTTTTAGGTAGAACCTCAGGCCTCCTTCACGAAACAAAATGAAATCTTATGTGACGTGACCGCTGAGGACGTACTCGAAAGTTTCGCTCCTTGGCTTTGATACAGCACTAAATGTTCTTTAGGAAGTGAGTCGCTCAAACACGAACCCCCCAAGAGAGCCATTGGACATCTCTGGCACTCGCGCAAACACAAACCCACAGGAAAACGCGCTCTCAGTGCTTCTCATAAAGGGGTCCTTTGTCATTCTGGTCCGGGCCAAACCAAACACATAAGCCATACTGCCAAGCACAAGACCACAGAACATTCCTGTGTCCTTTTTTTTTTTTTTTTTTAAAGGCGATGATGTAATTCTTTTTATGGAATAAAAATAAGACAAGAACTGCAGAGCATCAGTACGTCAGTTCCATGAGGTTTGTTGTGGTCTGTATTCACAAGATCGAGCACTATGCTTAAAATGCGTTCAGTTCACTGAAATAAAAATCAGCAGAAGTGGCATCGTAACTTAAAAAGGACTTTTATCAGAGGTGGTCTTTGGTAGCGTTTGAAGCGGGAGAACACGAATCGATTAAAAATGCATTACGCAAAAGCTTGTCCCCCGACAAAGACCTTTTAATTAGTCACCAATTTTCACCGCCACTTCTCCCACTCGTCCACAGTAACAGCTCGAGACTAAGCTGGTGACTGGAGAGCAGCTCCGGTGATAAGTGAACACTGATGACAATTAAGATTGTAGACAACGAGGCTGCTATTCTTCTGTTAAATCCTGGCCTTCGGTACTGACAACGTCCAAGCATCTACACCATCACAAACATGATTGAGCTGCTGATGAAAACTGGACCACTTTGCTTATGATATGCATCCACTGGGATTGATAACACTAACTGCCCCTGGTGGAGACAAGCTGTCACTGCAGCCGTCAAACTCGAGCTCAGAAGACTCAAAAAGTGTGACTTGTTATTTTCAGCCAGCTGACTCTAAACTCCTATGTCTGGGTGTCCAGTTTAATGCATGCTCCCACAAAACACCTTTGATGATATACCTTCTCAAAAAGAAATTGGAAAGTTGTAGGCAAGAAAAAAAAAATCAATATGGCATGTCCAATGTTAAGAATGAGAAGATTTGTTTTTGCTTTACTTGGCTGCTAGACCCCTGGAAGGCATTGTGTACCATGGTCTATTTGTTCTGCCAGGAATTCTGCTGGCACACCGATATTTTGATTAGATCGTAACGATACAGCCCAAAGCCTCGACCTGTGTAATATGCAGACGTTAGAGATCTAAGACAAAGATGCAGTATGCTGGAGACAGACCAGCCAGCTGCTCAGTGCATGGAGGGGCCAATACACATCTGGAAAATAGGAAGGGTGAGTACAGGAGGGAAAAAAAGAAACGTCCACACACCGTTCAAAACCACTACAGTGGCACCTTGGCATACAAATTTAATCCGCTCCAGAGGCAAGTTCTTAAGGCGTATTGCAAAATGCATTTTCCCATAGGAAATAATGTAAATGCAGATAATCTGTTCCTAGCACCAAAAATATTACCAATTTTTATATATTACCAATATAAAAACAATCAATACATTTAAAAAAAAAGACATGAAAAATGAAGTAAAATATGAACTAGAAATTAAACCTCATTTAAACTTGATTTACAGTTCCTCTTGGCACTAGCTGCTTTAAAAACAAATCTGAACGGTGCTCCCTTTTCATGCTACCGTCTGCTAACATTCTTGGGACCCATGGTGCTATGTCTTCACTAGCTCTTGGACAAATGCAAAAACAAAAACACTGCGCTTTCCGTGAACACAAACAAGTTTTAAGTGAGTCCAGAACGTATGTGCAGTTAAGCCGGCGTTCGGTTTTGCTCGGTTCGTTTGTCTAATTCCCAAGTTCATACAGTATGCTGAGGTACCTCCGATTTAGCTTTCTCTCACGCATTCTCCATACCGCTTATAACGTACAGAATCACAGGAGGTGCGAGGCCTCTGTGTTATCCCGACGCCATCATGCCTACTTGCTTTCTTATGACCCGAATTCCCCCATCTAGTCATCAACAATGTTTTGTTGGACTTTACACGGGCGCACTGGCATTTACGGAATTATGCATTAACAGAAAGCAGCTGGAACTGTCCAGTGTTCTATGCCAACCATTGCTGTTTATCCCTCAACAAGTTATCCCAGTCTATATTTATTCCAAGCCTTATATTATCTTCTGTGGTGCGTCAGCTAGTGAGTCACCCTGGACCTCATTTTAGCTTGGCTGATGGCGAAGGAGTCTGGACATTTGGTGCCATTCCAGAGTTAATAAAAAAATATGCTCGGACTAGAGAGCAAAAATCTTCCCAGCATACACTAAAGAACACCGGGGCGTCTTGGCTGGACTTTCAGGGCCCTGCACTAATACCGATGACATAAATTACCCATGCAGAATGAATGAACCGGGAAGAGCAGACGCTCGCTGTTAATCTTGTAATAATACTGACACTGCACGGAAAAGCAGCAGAAATTACAGCCCATTAACATTGATAAGCGGTTTTCCCAATGCCACTCTCGCAGTCTTCCAGCCCCTCCTCCGTGTAGGACAGCGGCGAGTGTACGGTGATTGACCCCAAATTGGATTTTAAATGGTGTTCCAGAGAACGAGCGGAGAAGAGTGGCAGTCTCGGGGAAAAAAAAAAAAAAGACTGGGGGAGTGAGAGACAGCCATCTGTATTCTGATGTCGTGCACGATAGATTTAAAGCATCACCATTTCGGTGCTGCAACTCAAAAAAAAAAAAAAAAAAAAAGAAACCTTCACACAGTCTTTAGATCTCGCTGCTAAAGTGGCACAGCTACGCTACAGTACATCAACTGCGCAAACACTGGCCTGCTTCTGACCGTCCTCGTCGAGCAGTGTCAACACAATAAACATCGTGACATTTAAAGGTGGGACTCGGGATAGGAAAAAAGGAAGACGATCCCAGGCATGAGGGATGATTTACATGCAGCGTCAGCCCTGTTGCCCATGCATTATTCATCCGCTTTATTGGATCCAGATGATTCTATTCAGCCCGAGTGAAAAGCTTTTCTACCTCGTGGGTGAATCGGTGACCCAGACATTGTCTGTGAAACGCAATACTTCATAAGCAAAATCTCTTTCTGTTCTTTCGGGGAGCTTAAAGGAAACGTGAACGGAGGCCGCGCTGACGGTCGAAACAACAGGAAGATACCCCATATAGACCATGCTTTCTGCTGCCAATGTTCCTCCAGTTACCCTCACCATCAGGGGTTATTATATCTAGACGGGGGTTCCTCGGATTTTGGTCACCTCGGACAGGATTTCCCTTTTATTTTATTTTGGTAAGCGCCTTAAATAGTGTTTAGAACTTGGAGACGATCTTAATCTTAATCTAAATTGGAAGTGCTTTACAGTAGGTCTTGGCCGTTCTAAAATGTTCTGCTCAACACATTGAAAGTGAAGCGCGTCACCCAAAATGTAAGTAACTGGGGCCAAAATTCACAACCTTAATTCCATGTAAAAATCTATTCTAGAGATCAGCAAAGACTCATAAGAAGCTCTGGCAGCCTCGCTGAGCTAAATCGAGTTGGTATCTTTGAAAAGGGTGATGTATTTAGTACAAAGACTCTTTTCTAGGGGATTTACAGCCATAGAGAGTTCAGTTAGAGAGTTGAGGAAAGTGTCTGGCTGCTTTATGCCCCAGTGTGACCTCATCAAGACTGTATTACCTTCTAGCTCTCGCTCTCACGACGTACATCTTCTTAAGCCATTAAAGCACAAACGCATGCCGATTAATCCGTGTTCTCCTGGCTACTTAAAACCAAAATATCAAATATACCTTCCATCTTTTTCCAGAACAAAGCATAAGCGCTTAACGACATCCTCCTGATCCATCAAGTCTGTCTGAAGTGGTGGAGTCACGCTTTGGACAAAAGGCAATTTTCAGATCCGCTCGCTCACCTGCAGCCAACGTGGAGGCGTACGCTTTCATCTCTCTCCCCTACACTTTCATCCGTCTCCACTGCCGCTCTGAATTCGTCTCTCCCGTTTAGCACCTCTAATCCCCGTAACAAGTTCAATCACACTTCCGTCTCCGGCGACGCAGAGGCAGACATCAGCGCGAGCTACAACGATCACTCCCCGTCATCGTCAGTGTGGAGCAGAAACAGAGCGTCAACAAATATTTTCAGGACCAGTAGGTTGTTTATTGGAGAATGGCGTAATGCCCTTTTATCTCGGTGAGTGCGTCGAGAGGATGCCGAGGAAACACATTTGCATTCTTACTAGAAAGTTACAGATCACTGATGTGGCTTATATCTTCTGGCAGTGTAGAAACTAGTAATGTAAGTTCCTGAAAATGTAACTAATTTCTTTGGTTAATGCGTGAGGATTCTCTCCAGGGTTGGGGGTTCAAATCTCATCTCTGGTATGCGTGGGTGGAGTTTGCGTTTTCTCCCTCCCTTTTTGTAAGTACGTTTTGACACCTGATTCTGGGTAATCGACATACATTTATGCATCACTGCACAAACTCCAAAATCATTAAAATTTTTTTGTATTTATATTTTGTTTTTGTAAATGCATTTAAGAGATTTTTATAAATGCATTTAAGCAAAAACCCGAGAAGAAAAGAACGAGAAAGTTAACATTTGCTCTACTACTAATATTATTGATATTACAGGTAAAAAAATATGTCACGAGTGATGCTCTCGCATGCCTTCCTAATTTATCAGTCAAAGGATGTCAAGTCTGGATGTCAAGTCTGCAATATCGCATGCTGCCTGAACTGTAAGTGCTCCCTCTAGTGGTGTAAAAGTTAACAGATTAACAGAGTGAGCGATGGAGAAATATGATGCAAAACATTATTGGTTAGTAAAGTTTTATCAGTTTAAGTATACCTTAAGTTTGAGTTCAGGTTTAAACAGCACCTTCCAGGTTAAGGTTCGACTGGCTTTCATGTGTGAATCCATCCATGCCCAACTTCGCTGTACTTTGCCCCAGACCTCCTCCTAAAGCAGACTTGGGCGCGGTTCTTGAGTCTGGAACGATTGTGTTCTCACTGATCAAAATGAACCAGACTTTTGGGGTTAAGTGTTCTCAGAAACGATCGACGGGGCCTAATGTGAAAAATGCCCCAAGATGTCTTCACAATGCTGAATCCAGGATTCTAAATGTTCTTGACAAAAAGCAGCATTTTTTTTACGTACCGATTCTTCCCTCAAGTCAAAGTGTCCTATTTGTTCAACACCATAATGATGGCTGTTTTTTTTTTTCCGGCTCATTAACGTGGACAAATTTAAAGCCAAGTATGTGTGCCACTGAGAAGTGTTCCCTTTGCCAGGAAAACAAAAACAGAAAGAAAAAAAAAAAGAAGTTACATTTGAAACATGGTAGCCAAGAATGCTGGTGTCCAGTTTTTTTTTTTTAATTTTATGTAAAATGTACTATAAATAAATATAGTCATGCTGTAACCGATGGTAAAAGATATGAAACATAAATTTAAACTGTTACCTGGTGATATAGTGGAATTAATCACAAAGATAACCAATTAGTCCATTCAGTCCGAGTCTCCCTGCACCCCGCCGCTGTCCTGGAATCACCACACGCGGACAAGGAAATCTACTGGGGTTTTTTTTTGTCCTCTCTCTAATCAATTTCATGAAGTCACAGGAAGGTCTGCTGGTGAAATTACCTCCAGTACCTCCTGATCTACAAGCACATTTGGTAGTTAATGAAGGAATGCCATGAGGATACTGATGATCACGAGAACGAATACTGCAATTATACAGCGTGTTACAGTATTATTAACAGCAGGGTTTATTATTCATCCATTAACCTGGCAGTCGATACTCGGAAACGGAGATGGTGCTGCACGCAAACTTGTGGTCACAGGTGCATCCCAGATGTTTTTATTACGCGTTTCGTTAATCATTAAATACCGAGACTTTTTTTTTTTAGCTTTAGCGATTCAATACTATCCATGTTAAATCTGGAAACAATATTGATGCTTTTTAATGCCACACTGATGCATGTTAACGCCAATTTGAGCCTCAGGTTGTCCACCAGGGTGCTGCCGAACTCAAACTACCACAGAATAAAACGCTAGATTTAGTATTAGCATGATTATTATGCTACGAAATACTTGCACACTTGCATCTAGCATAGCGACATCTTTAAACCCTCTGCGCTTCCCTACCAGTGAGTTACGGCGTTGCCCAACATTGCGTGAGCAGCACATGATAAAGATCTCCATATGGCGACTGAAACGGTCACCAATATGGCCTAGTTCATGAGAACGTTCAACTGTCAAACCCGCGTAGTTGTTTCGCAAGTGCTCGTGGTTTTGATCGCAGCCCTGCTGTAGCATCACGTGCGCTCCTGTGCCTTCTCCACAGTCAATGTCCTTCGATGTGTAACCCACAAGCGGTTGGTGAAGAACAGACCACAACTTGCTCGCCAAGCACGGGCATGAATTCGTCAGGACAGGGATGTTAACCTTCTCAGGCTCTAGCTGAGAAAGCGATCATAGTCACCGTCAATACTTGGCTCCTCTTCATATAGATTTATTTCAGCTCTATCTCACTGATCTTCATTGGCATTTAGCTGCCCAATGATTTTCCTGCCGGGGGTGACTCTAGCCTTAGTGGTGCACATTTTTCGATTTTGTATAAATTGACCCCTTAAACAGTCACATGGGTTTATGTCTCAAGTATACCTTTTTTGCTACGTTTTTTTTTTTTTTTTTTTTTTTTTTATGAGCAGGTGAACATGTTAACAATCCATAATCAATTAACTGCTAATAGTTAGTGATAAGATCACAATTTTTCTCAGTTGAAGATTCATGTACAATTCCATCGGCACAAACTCATCAACATTCATTAGGTGCGAGAAATTAAGTAGAATAAACAAAATAACAGTAAGGCAGTAGAAAAGAAAGCTTTTGTCTTTCTGTCTTCATAAACTTTTTTATATTTTTTTAAACGTGTCCGCGATATTGCATGCAGCCTGAACTGAAAGTGCTCCCTCTGGTGGTGTAAAAGTTAACAGATGAACAGAGCGAGCGACGGAGAAATATGATGCAAAACATTATCAGATAGTGAAGTTTAACTGGTTAAGTATATATTAAGCTTGTGTTTAAATGATTCTTTGGCAAATTGGAAAGCTTCAAAATGGTACACGTGCGCCAAGTTTTGCATATGGAGCTGATTAGACGGTGATTACACTACGGGATAGGGACTGTCAGAAGCTACTATACAATATTACATTGATATTGAGCTGTGGGAGCAGTAGTGTATCAGTTCCAATCAGTGCAATATCTGATTACCAGTACCATTTGTGCAATTTCTTTCTTTTCCATTCCAACTGCAATATCTGTATATTAATTATTGTTAGTGCAATATGTAACTTACTGTGTGCTATATTTAATTTTATGTTCGATTATTTAAATTTTTAAATGCTTTAATTTAAAATTTTTCTTCTTTCCTTGTCTAATCTATTAATAAAGTTCTTTGAATCTTGAATTACTTGTGTGTCACATAGTTATGGTTTATGTTATTGGCATATGATGTCTACATGGCAATATGCTGTTTACATTCTGCTTTACATTATACTGGTGATGCATTTATGGCGTTACATACTGTAGATATAGACTGATATATATTCTGTTTTCATGCTCATGGCAATATTCTTCTCATGTTCTTATGCCTGTATTCTGTTCCAGCAGTTATAATCCTATTATTTTGATGTAGTCACGGCAATCGTGTATGTTTTATGCAGTAACGATGCTAATGATCACAAGCTTGACAAAATCTAATAGTACTAATATTACTAATATTTACAATACTTACCTTAAGATGAAGAAAAACAATTCGAGTCGTTTTGATACGAAAAGGCCAATTTGTGCAAAATCATTTGCTATACAACACTCATTAACAACCCAACAATATCACTTGTGCGCATTTTTACAGCTCCTGGAATCATAACGGTACTAATTTTTTTGTCGCCTGGGATAATCAAAACTGTCATCATATCCGATATAACAACACCCCTCGTGTGTGTGTGTGTGTGTGTGGTGTGTGTGTGTGTGTGTGTGGGAGAGATACCACTTAAGCAGCGTGTTTAGTCGTTGTCAGAGTCAATGGCTGAGAATTATACGCTTCCATAAAACACACTGTTATTACGCAAATACATCACTTTCGAACGCAAGAATACGAACCAGACCATGAAAATATTTAGGACTTGTGTGGATTTTTAAGAGCAGATCCCCAAATACTTGTAAATACAGGGCTTTATTTTTGATTTATTCTGAATTTCATACGTCTTAAAGACCTGCGATTGTATTTTGTTAACTTCGTCACAAATGTGTGTGTGTGTGTGTGTGTGTGTGTGTGTGTGTGTGTGTGTGTGTGTGTGTGTGTGTGTGTGTGTGTGGTGAGAGACGCTCGCATTCTGAATGGCACTAACACTTCTCAGAGCAGGCGCCATCCCTCTAATTATTTACTCTAGCAGCTGGGACAGGCTGCTACACGGTGCCAAGTCAACAGCAGCCAGCCAGCCAGACACACACACACACACACACACACACACACACACACACACACACACACACACACACACACACACACACACACACACACACACACACACATACATACACACACACACACATACACTCGCGCATGCACACAAAATCCTCAAACATGTGCTACTGAGCGATGAGCTTACTGCTGGTGTAGAACATCAGAATGTCAGATGCTGAGAAACTCGAGCTTTGTCGCTACCACCAGTTGGCACTTCAGTAGATGAGATAAAAGATACTCGACACCGCACGTTTTCTGCGCCGCTTCGGACACGAGCGATGCCGTTCTCGCGCCTACCTGTCATCCAGGACGCGGTCGTCTCGCATCCAGCGGACGTAGGCTGTAGGGAATCCGCTCACCACGCAGGGGAGCAGCACGCTCTCACCCACCACCCTGGACACCGAGTCTGGCTGCCTGAGGAACTCCAGCTTGCGCATCTCCGACGTTTCTGAGGGGGACAGAAGAAAATCAGAGCATGAGCTGTTCAACTCTACCAGCGTTCCCAGTTTTAAATTGTATGAAGTTGGAGATTTGGACAGGGAATAATAGTTTGTGGTCAACGTTGATTATTTTCCCATAAGAATCTATCCGGAAAGTTGCATAAAGAATTCAAAGGCTGAAAAAAATTCATGACCCAAGACCTTTACGTCCTTATCACCATTTAACTTATTTTATTATGAGACGGCAACTTATAAATGATCAAATCTGGGCCATGATCGAACTGATTTTTCTTAAAGCCACACAGTGACCTATGAATCATTCATAGCACATCTAACGTAGGGCAGGAACCAGTGAGAAACAGGTGCAGAGGTTGATGACAGATGATCAGGCCGGTGATGCTGAACGCTGAGAGGCTGAGACAGACGAGAGGGGAAATGAGGTCGCTGTCGCTGCTGCTGCTGCACTTTGCAGCCGGTTGCAGTAAAACATTTGTTCCTGTTTTTTTTTGACGTTTGCACAGTGCTGTATAAAATGTTAGGAATATTTTATTTAATATTTAATACAGTGCCATAAAAAAGTGATTGCTCCTTTCTAAATGTTTTTTTTTCATATTTGTCATAAAAAAATTAATATTGCACAAAGATAACCAGAATAAATGTAAAATACAGTTTTCAAATGCTGATTTCTTTTACGTAAGGGGGAAAAAAACTATGAAAAACTGAATGAGCCCATGTTAAAAAGTAATTGCCCCCTAAACCTCAATCATCAACTGTAATTTTCATTCCAATTTGAATTTCCTTATTGTTTCTTTTCGAGATCTTCTATCATGCTTCACTTTATCAGACATGTTCTATTGAAATCATTTCTTGATACAAAAGGCCTGACCGTAATTAGGCCTGGGTGTGGCAAGTGAAATTGAAGTTAGCATTCCAAAAATCATATTTCATTGGGGGGGTGTTAGAGGGTAAGTCATTTTTTTTATGGCACTGTACATATAACTAGTTCGATTCCTCTGGGTAGAATGTTTAAGGAATGAGATTTCTCTCGTAGCACCAATAAACAAATGAATAACACTCGCCTTGTGTTTCATATTAGATTATGTTCATAATATTAATCTGTTCATAATCATAAGTGGGCCCGTTTAATTTCTTCCCTGAACATAAAGTTTGAGAACTCCCTTCTGAATCCCATGAGCCAGACATTAACAGGAAGAGGTCAGCTACGTTCTAAACTCTGGAATAACTTAAAGTCTCGTCAGAAAACCAGTGTATTAAAGTACAAAAAAATTTAAATAAATAAGGTCGTGACCTTAAGTGTTCAAAGATATTAACTGGGAGGAGAATCCAAGACTAAGAGTTCATCGTCCGCAGACTTCAATCGCTCCGGTCTTGACGGATGAAGTGGCGTCCTGAGTGACCGCATGCTCTCGACCCCGAACAGAAAAGGCCCTGCTTGACCTCCTGACCTTTAGAACCCTTCCTGTTTGAGGTTTTAAAGTGCGCGTTAATCTTTGGTTTCCAGGCCGAGTGCCACGAGTGTGTTTAACTTGGTGCAAAGGGAAAGAATTCCGTTATCGTAGTTTCCACGGCTGCGTCGCGCTGCAATACGCGTTCGAGCTCTTGCTACATATATTCTGAGATAACGGCTCCGGCTGACAGTTTTTTTTTTTTTTTTTTAAAGCCTGATTTATGTCCTCCAATATCTTACTCAGCTCTCAGTGCTGAAACTCCTCAGTAAATAACGCTGCATGCTGAAGATCTGCCACCAAGGAATTCGGGCCTTCTTTTGGTTTAGGATGAATTACGCTGCTCTCTTTGATAACCCCGGAGAGCGCTCACTCCCAGCAGGGAGCTAAACCCTAATCGCCTTCTCTCTTTATCATCAGAAGCTTACTTCTGAGCTCTGGAAAATGCAATCGAAGCAGACGCATGGTTTGTTTTGTACTTTACTACAAAAGAAGATGGCATTCTTTATATGCTTAAAAAAAAATTTTTGTGTGTGTGTGTGTGTGTGTGTGTGGCGTCCTGGTCAGGGTTGCGGTGGCACTGAAGCCTGGGAACCATGAGGCAGGAATACAGACTGGAGGGAATGCCAGTCCATCATAAGACTCCAAACACACACACGGACACACACACACACACACCTGCGCACAATTACCTGGTATATTACCCTGGTATATTTGGTCAATTACTGACCAACAAATGTTTTGAGGAAATGAGAAAAGCGTGTTAAATTCCACAAAGACAGGATACTGAGGTCAGGATTACACCATGGAGATATGGGGAGGGGGGGGGGGGGGGTGTATGCCAAATATGCTAAGAATGTGATAAGGATGACAAATCCAAAGGCAGCACCGGACCAAATGTACTGTAGATGTTTATAAGTTTGTGCAGCATTTTAAAAACATCATACACATACACTAACCTAATATAATTACTAGGGCTGTCAACAGAAACGCGTTAATGCATGTGATTAATCTAGAAATTTTAACGCATTACTACTTTTTTTTTTTTTTTTTTGTTAAACGAAACTTAATCATTGACCCTAATGGCTTCCCAGAAATGGCTGCGTGTGATAATGGCACGTTTAACACGGATAATAAGATGACGGAGGAAACATCACTGAACCGCATGTTTCATTGGATAAAACCTAAGTTGTTCGCTCGAGCTGCCTTCAAAGGGAACTATTTGTAGGAGAATACACTAAATGGCTCTAGGATATTGATTTTTATATCTGAAGTCCCGGGTTCGAGCCACACCCCATACTTCCTAGCCACTGCAGGTCCCAGTCGAAAGATTTTAATTTAACATCTGCTAAATGTTAATGTTTGATATTATAAAACTGCATGAACGTTTCCCTCTAACCAGTTTGTCATGCATGTCTTCATTCCAACATTGCATGTTTATAATACAAAGAAATTTGAGCATTTACAATTTTTTTTTTAATGAATACATTTTTGTGATTGATTGATCACAGACTATGGCTGCGATTAAAAGTTTTAAATCGATTGACACCACTAATAATTCCTTACCAGGCACGATCCGGAGCTCCACCTCGTCGCTGCTCTTTGCAGATCCTGAATTTTCCAGCACACACCGGTACAGACCCGCGTCGACCTCCGTAGCGTTGCTGATGACCAGCGCGCCGCTGGGTAACGTGTACACTCTGCGGTCCAGCGGCGCCGGCTCCTTGTCACGCTCCCAGCGAACAAAGCTCACCAAGTCCGCATTGACCTCGCAGCCGAACACGTGGCTCTCCCCGAGACGCACAGACGCCGCCTCCGGCTGCCCGGAGAAACGCAGCATACCTACACAGACAACACGGAGAACTTATTGAGACATCAAATCAATCACTGCTAAAATAAAAACATTTTTAACAAAACAGAACCACATAATTAATGCAAGCGAGACTATTCACAAGCAATTACTTTTTCCTGAGTGTGTACAGAAGCTGATTTCATCCGCAGGGCCAAAAACATCACTTTCGCTTAGAGATGCTGGAGCACAGGTTACTGCATACAGTATATACAATACAACGCATCAACACACAAACACCATTCTACACAAAAACAGGCCGTGAGCAAGGACGTGTGTGTTTGTGTGTGTGTGTAGTCAATTCCATTATTATATAAAGTATACAAACGGTTACATACAGTGAGAACCTTAAAACAATCAGAGTTATTCTAATGAGAATGTCATAAGAATATTCAAAATCAATATAAATTCATTTTCACGCCTAAACAAGGATTATTTTTTTCAATTGCTCTCAGACTCCAGAAACTGCTGCTACATTTATTTTTTAAATAAATGCCACAATTAAAATATCTTTAAAAAAATCTTTATTGATTATTTTAGCCAATCATAAATAAATAAATAAATAAATAAATAAATAAATAAATGTGTACCAAACTCCATTTGTTTTTCCCCCGGCTCAATATCTTTGCTTCACAAAACTTGAATATAATCACGATTTAATTATTATTTTCTGGTTGTTTTTACACTGTTTATTGTGTATAAATTAAGCTGATTTAATTGACTCTGTAATGTAACTATTTGCTGATCGATTCAATTAAACCAAATTGTTGGGTTGAGTGTTTAATTCAGGATCGAGTTATAATTTTCAAATGATTTTGGTAAACTTCAAATAGAAATTCTCTAAAACTGACAGATACTTTTAATTCGAGAGCGATTGAATCAGTCTTGTATAGCTTGATTTGCTTCATTGAATCGATGAGCCGGTTTTCGGTTCGAAATCGATTTGCACTTTATGTATTATTTAAACGTCCAGCTCTGAAATACTCTAAATTTGACAAATTCTTTAAAAAATAAATAAAAATAAAATGCTTTTTCAGAAAATTCCAACTGCTTTCTGGCGACTTCTTTATTGCTAGATTGTTCTTCTTTCAAGTTCCACAGTCGCTTAGTGCAATACCGCCACCTACTGGACTGGAGTGTGGAGCAGAAGCTCAGCAGAGAAAAAGAAAACTCGATGTTCGTCTTCCAATGAAGATGCGTCACATTCCCAAGAAAGAAAAAAAAATCTAATATTTCTCAGAAAAAACAATTAAGCATCTGTTCTTCCTAATGAAGGTTTTGCGAAGGTTTGCTCAAACCCCCACGAATGACTTAGGAGGAGTTTCAAAAGATGGAACAAAAGTATTAGCATGACGACGGACAGCAATCCCGCACATGTGTGTCGGCTATACTACGCAGGCAGGCGTCACCAAGACATCGCCTCGTATAGGACGTGACCTTTAAACCATCATCAACACAAGTTAGACGACATTCCTTACATACTTTTAGATGGTTTTAATACTTTACAACCTGTGGGTCATACAGCATCTTGAAACAAGTCAGACAAAACACATTAGTGCTACCGAATCAAAATGAAGCAAAAATCAAATGAACAAAAGAACAAAAACTAAAACACCCTGTATGATTTTAGGTTCTACCCTCAAGCGGACGATGACACAAAACGGTGTAAAAAGGGTCTCATCATCATCATGTGATTTACGGCGGGCTTTTTATGTGACCATGGAGCCAAATGACTTATATGCGAGCAAAAAAAGGCCGTCATGACATGCATAAAATTGCACAGTAACTGCCTCACACTGGGCCTCTAAAATAGAGCACTGCTATGGAATTTCAAAGAAAGCCTTTAAAATAAATCCTGAAAGGCGATCCAGGTCCGGCTGGGAACAGAGCCAGGTCTGCAGTCCGCCGCGAGATTGAATGCAAGAAAAGTGGGTTTGCACAAAACGAGGAATTATTATTATTATTATTTTTTTTTTATACTGGGCTGTGGTGAATAATTATAAAAGTAATAATTAAAAAAATAATAATCGGCATCATGATGCATATGATTAGACAGCGCCTTTTAAGACCCCTTACAATCAATAAAAGAACGACATAAGGTAAAATCAAGAAATGAATAAAACGTTAAATTAGAACATGGTTAAATGCGGAGTCGGCCAGCTTGAAGAGATCCGTCTTTAGAGTGAGCGCATTATTGGTATTGGTGAAGCGAGTTCCAGAGTCTTGGTGCAGCGTCGGTCCCCATAGTGCTGAGGTTGAGGTTGGGTACAGAAAGTCGACCTCGTGATGAGGAACACGGCGAGCAGAATGAGTTGCAAGTCGGGAGAAGGTCTCTAAGACGTGCAGGGACGAGACCGTCAGGAGCTGTGAATGCATTTTGCAATCTGAGCAAATGAGACCCAGGCGTCCGGCGGAGTTGGATAAGAAACGTGTTGGCTTGGATTTCGTCAAGGCGGCGCAGGAAAGTCAGCTTCATCACGCTCTATTATTGTAGTGACAGGAGGAGAACCAAGCGGCAGGACTGACTTTAGGTATTCAACATTCGCGACGCGTGGACAAGATCGCTGCTTATTATGCACGCGATGGAGCAGATATGTGCAGACTTGTCACTTTTATGCCGGTTTATGTCTTGTGTTGCCGTCTGGAGACAAGAACCGAGAGCGAGAGAGAAATCATATCACCCGGCTCTTCACAAACAGAGAACGTTTTATGACTTTAATGCCACTCCGGCTCCTCTGGCACGGACTCTCACCGAGACAAGCTCTTACTAAGGAAGTTTAATCCATTCATATAGAAAATGCAAAGAGCATTCTTTATATACTACTGCTGCCTCTTAATATGCACGCCTGGGTGACTTTCTTTGTTGGAAGGAAGAAGGAAAACTTCCAGACATGGCTTGTTGCACTTCATCACAGCGTCACTCTGGACGTTTTGGCTGCGCTACAACACTGAGCCTGCTGTTATTTTCATCCGCTGTCCGAATGTTTCCTACTGGACCGTCCAAGAGAAACATTTACGCAATGATTCCTAACAGCGGTTTGGACGCGGTGTAGGAACGAAGCCTATATCCGGCAACAGACCTCACACACACACACACACACACACACACACACACACAGAGGCGCTGCAGGTCCATCAGGGAAGGTCAACTCCACTTCATATAAAGTAATGCACCTAACCGCACCAGACATCATGCTTGGTCTGTTGACCCCCAACACAGATCAGGGTTTGCACACGTACCCTCTCTCACTTCCTCACTCGGTGCAAGTTCGGTGTGTGTGCGCACACGCATCGACAAAACAATCAGAGATTATTGGCTGGGAACTTGAGTGATTCCGGTGCAGTGGACTGCATTAGAGGCGGCTCACATCGTTGTTTACCAGCAAGACTCCGCAGAGAGACAATCTGCCTCGTCCAATACACGTTATTGAAGGAGACTCCTCCGCGAAATAGACGCCACGCGCACAGAAGCAGAGCGAGGTTCGGAAAGAGAAGAGGCAGCTGCTCAGACTCAAGCCTAGATGAATGTTTCATAAAAACAGATGTTGTGTACTTTATTGACAATCCAATGAAGTTACATGTCCACTTGAATGTTGTCCGAAGAGCTCGGGAGGATTAGAGAGGCCACTCCGGCTACTCTGGCGGCTGCAAACAAAAATGCACACGTCCTTCCTGATCTCCATCAGCCTCCAAACCCGTGGGCAGCCTAGACACGAGCGATAACAGTGTGCAAAAGGTGCAGGCTATTAGGATTCCTCGTTACAGGGGGACTATTATTAAAAATTTAGGAGGCTTTGAACGAGCACAATTTTTGATGCGACACTAAGAAAACGCGTTTTGCACCATCGGTTTGATCGGCTCATCAGCGGTCACGCCCAAGCAAACTGAAAACCAGCCAGTTCTGGTCACTGCTCGATCGACCGGGCGATCTCTATTATACACGTAAAAGCCGGCATCCATAACCGGATCGATTTTTAGCCCCATCTCTAGCAACCAAGCCCTTAGCAATGCCACAGAAACACCCAGCAGCTGCGAGCAGGGATGAAGTCACACAGCAACACCGTTCACAGAAGGACATGTACCATTAGAGAAAAACATTAGGATGTAAAGTCTCGGATGCCCCGCGGAGGCAGAGCCCATCGGCTATGATCAGCCCCTCCCAGGACGTTCTGTACTTCTTAACAGGTCGTTTGAGGAAGCAGACGGCTATTAAAAAAGCTCAGAAATATTTACAGGCGGCCAGCCAAACATCCCCTTCCACTCCGAGGTGGGCTCCTCAGGCCCAGAACCGCACGAGTCCGACTCCGCCGAGTCCGATTTACTGACGCCGTTAAACCCGGCTATGAGGAGATAAATCTGTTTCTGTCACGGGTCCGTGGTGAAAAATCACTCGGAACGGCGAGTCTCATCTCTGGAAGTGCAAGCTCATAAGATCGGGAACACTGGGCCTCCAAGCTCCCGAGGGTAAATAAATCCGCAGCAGATCTTTCCTTCTGACTCAGTAAAATGAGCAGATTAAGTTGCCCCCTGCTTGCCTTCATGTAATATTCATGAGCCGGGTTCGAGCAATCTTAATATGACTTCAGTCCAAATTACAGAGATCTCCAAGCTCCGTGTCGTATTGTTTTATTAATATTAATGCGGAAGAGGGGAGGATAGGCGACCGGAGTGTGACGTCAGCCCAAGACCTGACCGCCGCGTGTACCCTACCCTACCCTACCCGCTGCATATTTCATGAATCTCACATGCGCTGTTGTATATTTTATAGCAGGATGCAGGCTTTGTTCTATTAAGAGCTGAAAATGGCAGAGTAACAGGCCACTGTGTGTTTCCTCGTGGCATTGTGAAGAGAACGGCTCGTGCCTTTCAATCCCAGACGGGTTACAGTCAGGTCTCGAGTAATCAGGGCTGCGCACTTTAACTATCAAAACGGTCGAGCCGCTATTCCGCTACACAAGAGACTGTGATATTAAAGTAGGCGTGACGAAGCGCATCGAGATCTCTTCTCCATGTTGAAGAGGGCGATTTAGCGACTTGTTCAAACGGCCTTTTGTTAGATCCGGCCGATGGTCTGCGCCGTCCAGTGACGGCTAGAGATCTGAAGAGCAGAGATAACGCCGGGCCATCTTTCATGATGGTTCAGATACCGGAAACAATGCCTTGGCTGTCTGGTTAATGAGCCAGACTAATGATTATACCTTCCGAAAGACGAGCCACGCATGCGAATAAACACAGCGGCCACTCTGGTACCTTTTTTCGTTTCTTATTTAAAGAGACCTCAGTGGAATATGGAGGAGCTCACAAGCTGTGAATTAGAATTTTGCATGGACATCTTAAGGTTGATATTTTTCCAGTTTTTCATGATCTTGCCAAAGATTTCAGTGATGAAGAAAATCAGTAGACGCTGATTAGTGGGGATGAGAATCACCAGTCACTAAACAATACTATTATTATTATTATTATCACCATCATACCTCTATGCCAGTTCGATTCCATCCGATCTGGTTACAATTTTAAACCTTTAAAAGGTTTTAATGTTTAAGTAAATGGAGCCTGTTCCTTAATAAATCCGTTTTCTGAATTAAAAACCAACCATTTAAACAATACAAACGAACTTCAAATACAAGAGTTTGACATTTAACTGAGCAGCACAGACCTCTTTCATATCGGCCGATCAAAGTGAAGACCAGCCAAATCTGCTCACTGGTCAATTGACCGGTTCATCTCGATTATAAATGCAAAGATAGTTTTTAAAAATCGATTTTGGAGTCAATATGAGTCGCCACATGTAAGAGTCGTGATTTATGACTCCATCAGTTTTTCCCCCATTTCTACTGATTAAGAGGCAGAAATCCAGGTAACCTCCGAGTCATTCTATTTATAATTATAATAATAATAATAATAAATTAATTAAACCAGAACTTCAGTTTCGCGCCAAACCCAGTGATAACTACATAAATATCATGATCGATTATTACTGCTCCTGTAAAGGCACTCGATGTCAGCAGACACTTAAGAAGTGTCCATCTCTCTTAAGAGTTCTTTGCTTAGTCCCTATGGGGAAACCCTTTCAAAGTTCCATGTGGATTCTTACGACAAAGGCTTTCTCTTCTTTTCATGAGTTCCAAGCGAAGACGTCTCAAGTGTTGGCCAAAGAACTGTGGAGGAATGCCGGGGTAATGCGTCAAACCTGGCACGGACTTCTTCCTTACATCCTTCACGAGAAATGATTAATGGCGTCAGTCAGGTACACGTTAAGAGGAGTGCAATATGACGGGAGACGCAGGGACGTCTCAAAAGGAAAAAAAAAAAAAAAAAGATGAAGTGACGATATTTCGAGAGGCGCGGCGAATATTAAACACGCTATACCTCAGATCTCGGAGTTCAACCTTGAGTGCACGTCCTCTCCACGAGTCTGTGGGTTTCCTCTAAAAACACTGTGGCAGCTGGCTCGAATACACTGAAGTCAGAGACGGTGCCAGCCATGCGTAGTCAGCTGTCAATCAAACGTAGGGTGTCGATTCTATTTACATTTCGTGCACTGATTCTTACCTTGATTCCATTGGATTTAATGCGATTTGTTTCAAGCAGCTATATTTCCTTACAAGTTTTGAGTTGTTTAAAACTACTGAATATATCTCATAATTGAACATATTTGTTAAAACATCATATTGCAAGTGATGATCTTTTTTCCTGCCACACGCCTGCTCCAAACTCCAGTCCAGTAGGTGGCAGCAAGCGACCAAGCGACTCATAAATTCAAAAGAAGAAGCGGCGATAATCTTTCAAACTGCGAGTATTTCACAAGTTCTTTACGAAAGATGCAGGAGGTTTGCATTTTCTGAAAAAGCAATTCGCCAATTTTAGAGCATTTTATGACATCCGCTGTTGTTTATTTCATTGCAGCCTGCAAGCTTTGGTTTATTAAGAGTTATTCTATCCTATCTCTCTTCTAGTCTATTGAAATTCCAGAGTAACAGGCCACTGTGTGTTTCCTCGTGGCATTGTGAAGAGAACGGCTCGTACCTTTCAATCCCAGACGGGTTACAGTCAGGTCTCGAGTAATCAGGGCTGCGCACTTTAACTATCAAAACGGTCGAGCCGCTATTCCGCTACACAAGATTCTGTGATATTAAAGTAGGCGTGACGAAGCGCATCGAGATCTCTTCTCCATGTTGAAGAGGGCGATTTTGCGACCCGTTCAAACAACCTTTTGTTAGATCCGGCCGATGGTCTGCGCCGTCCAGTGACGCCGCTAGAGATCTGAAGAGCAGAGATAACGCCGGGCCATCTTTCATCATGGTTTCTGCCAAAATTGTGGTCCATTTTATAATAATTGCCAATTTTAGGTCATTTTATGATTGCAAGTTAACCTAAATGATTTAAAAAGTATGAATCGACTGAAGTGTGAATCAAAAACTGACTCATTGACTCAATGAATCAAATCAGCCTATTAAAAGATCAATGAAATTACTTAATCGATTTCATCGCACACTACACTTGTCTGTACTCTATCAACTGATGGAAGAGATTGGGGGAGGGAGGAATTATTCACTTACATCTCAATTCTTTCACGTGGCAATTCAGGCAATCGATTTTTAAATGAATAAATTTGACATTCATTTTTTTCTTGTATCTGAGCAGTAAAATGTTGCTGTTCCTTTGTAATCCTGCAGGTGGCGTGCTCTAAACTAGCCACACATTGGCAAGAGGTAAGGCATCCTGTGAGATAGAAGCAAATTATTTGCTAAATTTGTTTCGGGGTATTTCGAAAAATCGCAATACAAATTGAATCAGCACCTGGGTATCGTGAGAATATCGTATCGGGACGCCCCTGGTGATTCCCTGTCCAAATTGACGCAGTTATCAAAAATGATTAAAAGATTCGTAAAGGGTTTCCTAAAAATAAGAGAGAAAACCAAGTCTGTACAAAACAGACACATCCAACTAAAACGTCGTCTCTTTCTTGACTTCCAAAAACAATATAGCAGTCGAGTTGCTCCTTCTAGTCAGCCGTGTGCTTTATTTCTCTCTATCGAACGGAGGCAATACATTTCCCAGAGGACAAAATGTCAGCGCGCTCTCATGGGTTATATTCCGTGTCACCTTCCAGAAGCGCCTAATAAATGGGAAACGATAACGCGGCGCAGACGTGAACACACTATTTCCACACGGCGGTCTCTTCAGAGGGAGCGCCGACCCGCTCCCTCCGCCGCCGATTTGTTTATCACCATGGGGCATTTTTACGGAGTGGGGCGTTTACACGTGTTGGAAGTACACTTTTCAGAAGTGTCGAACACTGCGAGGAGAATAAACCTGTCACGACTGCCGTGACAACTGATCCGCGCCTGGCACAGAGAGACGGGGGATCTGAGAGAGTGCGAGAGAGAGAGACCGCCCTGTTACAAGAGGAAAAATGCTGTCGGGTTCAGAGCGCTGTAGAGACTGAGCTCATTCCTTTGCAAAAAAATTCCAAGATTATAGAGCACGGTTGCTTTTTATGCCCAGCTGCAAAACAGCTGAACACGGGGGGTGGAGACGTCACCGGATCTACACTGGCACCAGGCTGGTTTCTAAATGGATGTCAAAACTTTACTTTATTCTCTGATCACCTTCCAGTAAATATAAAATGGTGATATTTATAGAATTGCACTAAAGATGGATGATGACATCGTTTCAGGTGATCCCTGGTGATTCCCATTCCTGATAAACATACCAAATCAATACCTGATAACTTTTTTGATGATCATCATGGCAATTAGATCTGCTAACAAATTTCCATGGTAACTGGAAAGAAGAAAAAAAAAGACTGGCAGAAAAATGCATTACATCATATGAGGCTTATCTTCCAGCTGCGCCTTCAGGCATCCCAAAAACACACACAAACTTTTAGCGTACGACATGGAACCTTTTTATCCCTGGATACGTTCTTACGCCGCCTAATCCTAATGTTTTCTAATGCATTCGTTGCTTCAATACGCGCAAAAGCAAAACAGCCCCGACTTGCACAGTACAGATGTTGAGCTCTCGCCTTGCGTAAACACACAGCCTACACGGCGAGCCCAGCTGCTCCTTGAACGTGGCCAAACAGCCCTGCGTGTTTATAAAAAGATTCAGCTCGTCGTTGAGTTTACATTAAAACCTGCAGCATCCTGTTCAAACATCCTGTCCGCCCCAGCGATCCGCGGCGCGCCGCACCTAGGCCACCTCCACGGCGCATAACTGCACTCAACACTCGATCCTCGGTACTGTAGCGGCAACGGAGGCAAACAAATGAAATTGAAATATCATTCAATTAGGTTGTCTAGACAAAGACAGGCACCTCAGCCGCGTAATATGAATGTTTGCCGTGCGTGAGCGGAAGCGGCGAAAAGAACTCGCAGGGCCCCAGAAGAGGAAGAGGAGGAGGAGGTGGGGGGGGGGGGGGCGCAAACAAGAACGACTGTAGCAGCGGACGTTACCGTGGAAACCATGGGAATAAAATGAACATCTGTGGAATGAACATGTGTAAATTCAAATGCCAAGGATGTTAAGGTCAGCGTTGTAATTGACATGCGAGAATCAATTAAACAAAATCGAGACGAGCGTGTCGTTCTGCTTAGGTGCACACCGACGACTTT
The DNA here is from genome assembly GCA_011419295.1 of Clarias macrocephalus. Taxonomy (NCBI): domain Eukaryota; kingdom Metazoa; phylum Chordata; class Actinopteri; order Siluriformes; family Clariidae; genus Clarias; species Clarias macrocephalus. The sequence goes on from JAAGKR010002169.1 coordinate 86,045, forward strand.
TCAAAGCCATGAATTAATGCTAGAGGGGGGCATGGAAATCAGACCTCATTGTTCAACTTCTGATTTATGATGAAAACTAGCGGTTGAACAATTGTTGGAGACGGCGGATTGGCCGTTCTACGTATCAAAGCCTACTAACAAGGATTTCTATTTATATTCAAGAATGTGCTAATGAGATTTTATTTATATGTACTTATGTGCTCATCTACAATCAGGTTTTAAATATTTCAATTTTAAAAGATTCAAAACTATTTTTTTCCGTTTAATATCAATACGGTCATGGATTTCGAAATGTCTCTAAAGTCTAATGTGTTACGGCAGATGGTCTAATTATGACGGGTGTTCAAGTCAAACCTGGACTTTTGATAGTGCAGAACACAGTTATAAGAGTAAAACCTCCCTTTATTTCTCTACATAATCCACTGCGACACTAATGCACTAATCCCGTTGTTTCAGTAGAGCTTGGACACCATCAAGGTAGAAAGATTTCTCAGTAAACCAGAGCCGTGATCAGACTGCCTGCTTTATTTCACCTCTAAAACGCCGGCCTCCCAGGAACTCCTTTAATGCCCCAAACATGTGGAAATGGCTTGAAGCGAGGTCAGGACTGTATGGGGGATGTGACGATGACTCCTAGTCCTACAGTTCCAACAGACAGATGCGTCTCTTCCGCCGGTTGGCGACAATTTATCTGTCCATTTTCAAGGATCAACAACTGCAGTGGGCTCTGGGATCATCATTCACGGACAAATAGGCTTCTTTAAAAAACGTTTACACCGTTCCATAGTTTTACTGCGGTGAAGAGTCTCAACACCGTACTGTGCTTGAAGCCTTCCTTCATTCATGCGAAATGTCACCACAAGTCCCGGTTTGATTTGAACACCCCTTGTAATTGGTCCTCTGTATACTCCAGAGTAAGACGGTACAAAGTGTTTTTTTCCCCCCGTGAGAAGTAGATAAAGCGCTGCATGCATAGCCGAATTATAATTATACCCGAATTATCTCCTTATTTCACTTTGGGCTGCGTTTCATTTCATGATTCCCACGGATCGTATTGCAAACACAGTCAGGTTTTTTTTTTTTTTTTTTTCCCCTGCTACTTCTCAAAACAGACAGCCGCATAGTAAAAGCAGCAAAATATCAATGCTGGTACAGTACAGTAGGCGACTCTTATACTGTTACACATTAGAATCCTGTGCATACTAGCATTACACGAGAATATTGGTTTAAAGCTTTGCATTAACTCAATTCTTTTGCTTTATGATGAGTTAAATCAACAAACGGGTGTATATACTTAAAAAAAATACATTATATATGAATACGGTTTTGAATAAAAGGTGCACGTGAAATGAATCAATAATTTCTTCATGCAAATACTTGTTACCTACTACACCATAGTTCCTCCCACCTGAAGTGGACCAAAGGATAAAGAGAGGTTTAGAAATGTAGTAGAGATCAAAATCTTTTTTTTCTTTTGCAATCAATAATGTGTTCATCAAACAAGCTGTAGATAACTTTAGGTTTAAAAACTTACAGTACGCATCATCTTTACAAAAACAACCAAACCTTAAAAAGATCCCATATGTTACTATCTCTTTACCATGTTACCTTCATAACTCCAAGAATATAAAATGTGCATGCCAACGCTCCAGCTGAAAGACCCCTTTAGATAATGCATATTTGTACCTCAAACTCGCTTTAATGCACTCCTCTACCAAACACACCATTTCAGTGTCTACGTAAATGAGCTACTGCTGAGCCACGCCCCTCCAGAGAACAGCAGAGCCGAGCAACAAGCTGGATCTGGGAGGGGATCATCATGTATGAGGTCACATTAGGGAGAGATCTAATCGTCTTGTTTAAACATCAGCCAAAACAAAAATAGAAAGAAAAAAAATTAGACAAAATTACTAATTGCGACGAATACGTGCCGTTTAAACCAGACCGAAATGTTTTCAACTGAACTGTGCTGCATTGTAGTCCACTACTGATGTGGATGAACATGCAGGTGCTGGATCGAATCGAGTTCATCAGGAGCATCTTTATGTTCACAATCCCTGACGTATGTGCTTGTGTCCTCGAGTGTCTCATCTTGTGCATTGGGGAGAACCTGAGGAAGAGCAGACCATCCGATTTTTGGAGGTGTATAATGGATAGTCATGAGCATTTCCCTCATCTCTACTCCGCCGTTTCCAATGCTGCCTTACGTGAGCTGATCGGGCTTCTCTCAAACACCGTAATCAAGCTGATTGAAAACAGAGTACAAGTATGTTGGAAGAACGCTGAAGAAACCATCGAGGAGGTCAAATGGAATCACGCCACGCCACAAGTCAGAGAGGCATGCACAGATGAAGTGTCAAGCCACTGTGAAGCCGGAGCATACAAAGCCTGGAATGCTGAAACCTCAAACTGAGGAGAGGGAGGGCTTCCACAGGAGGCCACGTCCTCCACCGAAACCACATCCGCGCACAAGCACACTCGAACCGTACAAGCATGCACGCGAGCTCCTACACTGCCTGGGTTCTACACACACTTCTACACTCCCGTACTCTGTCCAGCTGCCAGGAGCCATTCCACACCGTTACCACGGACGCCTTGTCCACATCTGTACGAGGGAGAATTTGAGCTGTAACACAAGCCAGGGTCTCTGTTGCTTTAAACGGTGCCTTATGCGGCATCTGCTCCACATTTTCTACGACGACCCTTGGAATGATGATGCTGGAAAGGGATTTTAAAGATCACAGAGAAACAAATTGATCAGGTATACAGATTTCACAATTAGTTTAACAGGCTTTCGCAAAAACGAAAACGCATTGTGGAGACGAGGAGCGCTCTTGACAGAGCGGCCGTTCCTGAGATCTTAGCAGTAGCGCCAATTTCAAGGCTGGAAAAGGAAGACGAAAATGTAAAACGTTTCTGTGTAGATGAGTAGAAAGAAGGGAAGCCCGGGGAAAAGCCCGAGGTGCGGGCAGCGGTGACGGACATGTCGAGGTAACAGATGGCAACATCGGCGCAGATGAGCCTCCCGGCAGCTTGCCTTGTTCTTGCACTTTAAACGTGAATAATAGGGTTCTTTTGACCGGACACCTGCAACAGCGCTAAGTGCGAAACAAGTGTGAAAGCCGAACCCTGTGTGAAAGCTGCCACCCTGTGCTCCCTCGAGGCTCGCTGATCTCCAAAGACTTTTGTGTCCCAACAACAAATCTCTTCCTGGAGAATGTATCGGGTATAACCACAGCAATTTCATTCTCACGTGGAAGGTTTTAGCTTATGCCTGAAGCTTTTTTTTTATTTTTATAACACAGTTTGGATCTCAAGATCGCAAGGGGGGGGGTTCCGACTGAAATATGGTCTGCTATCCCTAGTATCACGTTTAACCAGATCTCCTACTGTGAAATGGGACATGCTAGAGCACCCAAAGAGATCAGACCAGCCCCGTTTAGAAAATAATCAACAGCCTGGGTGTCATCTTGCATCTACGGTCCTGGCCGCGTTCTCGATTTATCCGCCTGTGGAAATGAGCTTCAACGCCTGCTCCGAATGTGATGACGGGAACGCCTCCAGCCTCCCCAGGGCCCTGGCATCGAGAGTTCAGGCCAGTTCAGTGAAGCAGGGAAACTACTCCAGCCTGAGTACAGCCCCTGAAAACCCCTCTCATTCTGTTCATTTAGTGCTTCGCAGGACTCGTTCTGGCAAGGCGCGGACATGCTGGAGAACTCGGCGACACGATTTGTTTCGTATGGAGAAATAAAAACGGACATCTGGTTTATTTCTGCCAGCTCGCCGTCCCCCGCTGCTCCGGAGAGAAAGGCAAAAAAAAAAATCCTGTAACGTGGCAACAAAGACCGCCATGCTATCTTTTATTAGTTTTGACTGACGCGCAGTCTGGGGCCCAGATCAAAGCTTTCGGGGCAACAATTCAACGATGCAAACATAAAAAGCGCCTCTCTGCTGAACACTAACAAGTATAACAAACAAGTCCAACTTAAAACCTTTTGACTCGCATGACAGCAGAAATGAATCGATAAAGCCGAAGCAAAAAAAAGAAACAAAAGGCAGCTGAAAAGAAAACACAAGTAGAGCGTGATGCTGTAATATTAGAGGGGTTGAAAAGCCAACGCGTTCAGTGGAAAAGAGGAGAAAAGTGACGCCCGGTCACATGCCGCGAGGGGATCTGACGCTGCCAGGAAGAACCACGGTCCCGCCTCCTACCTGTGTCCTCTTTCTTCTGAGGAGTGAAAGCTCAGTCAGGGCAGACTTCAGAATCCAGGCCAACACACCCACCGAATTCACCAGAACAATACCTGCTAAAGTTTGGAGCATGTTGAAACAAGGTTAAAAGAGATCCCGGGCTCCTTGACACGACCTTGACCAGACAAAGGCACGGACCCGAAGGACGTTTTTTCTTCTGAAGTTCGGCTCGTGTTTCAGCTCCCGCCTTCCGCTCTAATGACATGTGATAAGTCTTTCTTTAGTCTGTAATTTACATGTCATGGCTGTCACCAGACCTGAGCTAAACGCATACAGTATTTCACGGGATTGAGCTGCTGGCGCTGCACCAGGAGTCATGCACGGACTCTTTGTCCTGATCCTTCTCCTCCACACCACGGCGGTCTAGTACGGAGCTAGAATCCAGAAGAATTCTCAACATTGTCTTTGGACTACATAAGTCTGGATCAAGTTACTTCCTACTTCCAACTTATTTAGAGCAACCATTATGTTCTGTAGCAATCAGTGACTGCAGTAATTTGTTTTAAATAACAATACCAATGGAGGGCTACGAACTTTCCTGGCTGGAAAAAAAATGAACTGGAAATAAAAGTCATTGAAGTCGAGTGTACAGTTGCGGTCAGAGGTTTACATGCACTCATCAAGAAGATGAATCTCATAGTGGGCTTTGGTTGTTTAGTTTTTTTGTTCTAGGGAAGAATGATTGTACAACCCACAAGGTGCAGAGCGAGCAGTAATGCATTTTGGATTTTTTTGGTGAAATTTTACGTTTTAATGATCTTATTTTTTTTATAATAATAATACATTACAATAAAGATCATAAGAATAATTTGATATTTTATGCAATGAATCCGCTATACAACAATCACTATGGAGTATGAAGTCCTTTATTCCTCAAAACCAGCTGGATCCGGCTCGGCGTAGTGTAACAAAACAAAAAAAAAAAAAACGTCTGCAGTACGTCTCATTCGCTCAATCCGTGCCGGCTTGATTGCTTCCTGAAGATCAGGTACAGAAAACGTAGTTTTGACTGCTCCAGCCTTCTGCACCACCGTCTAACAGCTTGCTATCGGCTTTAGGTCTATCCAGGCCACGAAGCTTTAGAAGCTGAACACTACCGTCACAGAGGCAGTTTAGAGTCGTTTAGAGAGTTTTCAGTTTATTAGCACAACTCTTTAGACAAACAGGCAAGAAGTAATTTATAATTTATTAAACTATAATATATGGCACATGCTGTCTTATATATTAGTCAAAAGTTTGGTTTTCCAAAACCACGGAATTAGGTAATTACTGTAAGTAACAGCAGCAACAAGGAGTTATTTTAAAGATACAGAGGTCGGCCTTTCTGGAACGGTTCTTGCAAGAACAGTATTGTTGTGTGTATTTGCAAAACCCATCAAGCACCATGATGAAACTCTCTCATGAAGACCCTCCCAGGAAAGCAAGACCAAAGCTCACCTCTGCCGCAGAGTTCATTTAGAGTCACCAGCCTCAGAAATCACCAATTAACAACCAGCACCTCAGATTAGAGGCGTCATGAAGGATTTACAGAACATGAGCAGCAGATACACCTCAATATAAACTGTACAAGAGAGATTTTTGCTTATTTTGGACGCCTTCAGCATGGAATTAGAAGGTGTGTCCAAATTTTTGACTAGTGTGTATATTTGGCTTATTAATTCGGTTCTGCTAAACGTCTCGAAATGTCTTTTCATTCGTCTCTCGTCTTGCTGTTAGTGACCCTGATTGACTACAGCTGGTAGCGCGGTTTGCTTGACAAATCACTGAAAGTCCAATATTGCCATGAAAGTGATGTTCATGATGAGGGTGTGTAAACTTTTGACCACAACTGTAACTTTTTAAAATTCCACACACAGTCAAGCTCTCCAAGAAGTGGAATAACAGCTCATCAAAGAGACCTGGTGTACAAATGAATTTTAAAAAATGGAAGAAAAAAAAAGATGGATTTGCTGATTTCTTTTTTTTTTTTTTTTTTACTATAAATTTTTTTTTTTAACCTATACAAGGTCATCCTTCTTAAATCTTAAAACATCCAATACACATCTGAAATTTGGACTCGAATCCTTTGAGACTTAACAAACCTCAGCGTTTCATCCAACAAGGCTGAAAAACCTCAACCAAGCACTTAGTAGGAGTTGGTTAGTTATTACAGCTGGCAGGTTACATTACATAACCACATCTGGCAATTTCTAATCATCTAGCACAGATACTTCCTTCGCAAATTAAAAAATGTTCGAAACACAATCATTTTATTTTATTTTTTTAAAATCAAATTCGCGAGTCCAGCTGATGTCTCTGGAGCCATTTCTGTCATCTCAGTCCCAGCTTGTTTCGAAGGACGTGTTTCTCTAGAGTTTTCTAAGCGGCGGTCTGGCGGTCTGACGTGTACCATCACTGAAAATAAAAGAGGAAGAAGAGGTCCTGTTCCTGTGGAAACCCAAACTCAGAGCTACCATTCTCAAACATCTGAACATCTGGAGAGAAACAATATGAATAACGTCCGCAGCACAGACGTCTTTTTACAGGCAGAGCGGCTGCACGTGCTGGATCCTGGGACGACTCACTCGAGCTCTCTGGCCAGTGACGCAGCAGTTACATCAAAAGGCAAATGGAAAAACTGCTCATGTAATGTGTGTGTGTGTGTCCCTGAATTCTGATTGGCTAGGAAAATGCACTTCCCTAAAGGAGTGGTCAGGGCGGGTCATTTAAAGCTACAGACGCTGAAACGGCGCGCTTGGGAAGGAGTCGGATCCAGAATGTCGGAGCTGATCTGAGCGTTTCAGCTGGAACATCAACGCAGATTTTGGAGAGCTCCTAGCACGAGGTAGAAATAGCACCGACTCTGGAGACTCGTTCTATAGAAATTAAACAGTTATTTACAGGGGCGGGTTGGGAGGAGGGAGAATTTCCTTCTTTATTTTATGTTAAACAAAAAGGTAGCAAAGAAGGGAATTCGGTGCATCTTGTTTTCAAATTGTACTGTCCAATTCCTTCAATAAAAAAATAAACAATGATTTCAATTTATTGCACACATGTTCATAATAGTAACTTGGCCCTTCTTAAAATGTCGACCTCTTATATGGCCAGGCATTGGAAGTCGTTACTATGGAAACCATAATGCATTAGAACTAGAGCAGTGAATAGAAATCTGAGTCAGAAATAATGTTCACGCTGCTGTTACAGAAAACCTTCGAGAATTCAACAGTGCTGTGATCTGATCTAACTCAAGATTACGAACGCAATCAATTGTTCTTATAAAATGTCAAACTGTGAGCAAGGCTGGGAGCCGTGCGCTTTAACTCAGCTCATTTAAATACTTTCTTTTATTTTCCACACAGAATAAAGAGAAGAACACAGCAAGTCGACCCAGTGGTTGGTTGAGGCCCGTTTCTTTTATTTTTTATGTAAAATATCTTCTTTTTTTTTTCCTTTTTACCCTCCAACAAGTATTGACATCTTTCTCCAGATCCACTTACTCATCATATGATGTTTGGACTATTAACATAAGGCACTGACAAAACACACTCTTATGGTGGGCAGTGCCGGCTCATACAGTATGGTGAAGGCTCTGGGTTACTCATCAGAAGGTAGAAGGTTCGAGCCCCGGCACTTGAGGTTGGGCCCCTTAAGCCCAACCTCAAGTGCAAGGCCCTTATACCCCGTCTACTCCAGCGGCGCTGTATCCCGCTACAAGGTACGTGTGACAAATAACGGAGTCTTGAATCTTTTAGTAATTTCTTTTGTCTCAAAACCTCAATCGCAGAAGGAGAATCCCGTCTCCGCAGGTTAAGCTCTTTAAACTAACTTCCCTTTTTTAAACAGTAGAGATTTACCACACTCACACTGTCCCTGCAGAAAGAAAAGCTCTCAAATCTGACAGTGTAGAAGCTACGACTGAAGCAATTACTGTCAGCCTTGGAGAAAAACCTACAGTTTTGAAGCCGGAGCCACGCAATATACTAAGCATCCGTTCTGGCTCCTTCCAGGACAGAAACAATAAAACTGTCAAGCGCGTCCTCATATCAAAACAGCCCGACATGAGAAGAAAACTGTACGTGTAACATTAAAACTGGGAAATGTGCTTAGGTTTGTTAACAGAAAAAATGCGTTTCATACTTTTTTGCTGTGTAAGTGCCTGCGTCAATCCGTCAAGCCAAAGTATAACAGAACGCGTGCAAACAGCAAGTGTCTGGTTTCTATTCTAAACATTCATGATCTGAGCACGAGATCAACAGCTTCGCTCATACCGCGCGCCCGGGACAGAGGGCCAAACGTGACTCTGTTTACACGTACTGAAGAGAGAGAAGGGGGGGCTGAAAACGGCAAATTCCTCCTCAGTAAGCCGCGCGGATGAACCGTTCAGCACAGGCAGCGGACCGCGTCCAAATAAAGCCTTGAAACGTTCACAATCACCCGCCGTGGAACCCTTTACTGACCAACAAGAAAACTGTGTCCTGCTCACGTCCGGCTGCTTGTAAAGAGATTATGTACAGGTTCATTACTTCATATTGTTTTTACTTTTTCTTAAAGGTGTGTGTGTGTGTGTGTGTGTGTGTATGTATATATATATGTGTGTGTGTGTGTGTGTGTGTGTGTGTGTGATGATGTGTGTATGGGTGTGTGTGTATGTATGTATGTATATGTATGGGTGTGTGTGTGTGTGTGTGTGTGTGTGTGTGTGTGTGTGTATGTATGTATATATATGTATGGGTGTGTGTGTGTGTGTGTGTGTGTGTGTGTGTGTGTTTATGTATGTATGTGTGTGTGAGAGAGTATATGTTTATGTATGTATGTGTGTGTGTGTGTGTGTGTGTGTGTGTGTGTGAGAGAGAGTATATGTTTATGTATGTATGTATGTATGTATGTATGTATGTATGTATGTATATGTGTGTGTGTATATGTATGTATGTATGTATGTGTGTATATGTATGTATGTATGTGTGTGTGTATGCGTGTATGTATGTGTGTATGTGTGTATGTATGTGTGTATGTGTGTATGTATGTGTGTATGCGTGTATGTATGTGTGTATGTATGTGTGCGTGTGTGTGTGAGAGTGTATGTGTGTATGTGTGTATGTATGTGTGTATGTGTGTATGTATGTGTGTATGTGTGTATGTATGTGTGTATGCGTGTATGTATGTGTGTATGTGTGTATGTATGCGTGTATGCATGTATGTGTGTATGCGTGTGCTTTGCTGAAAAGCCACAGCACAAGCACGTTTATTTCAATATTTTAATGTTTATCTGAACACAGTCAGCTTTAACCCTTGACATGCCGACACATTTTGTACATATTTTACGTGGGGTCCACAGAACACAACTATGATAAACACTATACTGTATAAAGCAAGCTAACAATATTTTAACAATTATTTTGCTAGAACTTAGTAAGTAAGTAACTTTTCAAGATAATGACTAATTATAGTACAAGTCAAATAATTAAAGTCGGCAGTACAGTAAGTCAGTAGAGGTCGGGTATGTGAACAGAATGTAAGTCATTCGCAACAACAACAAAAAACAAACATGCATTTTATTTAAGAAATCAATGAATAAAAGTTGTTTTTTTTCTCCGCACTTTATTATCCAATGAAATACATTATGACTAACATTTATTTTTCATCACACAAGATGATTACAGTGTGCACACCAACACCCTGCCGTAGGAATTTTCACCTGAAGTCCTATAATGTTGCAAGAAATTGGCCTCGGCATACGGAGCACTTTCGGCACTCGAGCGACCGAGCCCAGCCGACTCTTCTTTAGGCAAGCAAGCTTTTTTTTTTTTTTTTTTGCATTTTGTACAAGACATGAAGTCATGAAGAGCAGGGACGGTAGCAAGGAGAAAACGGAGCCACTTAACTTTAAGCCACTTACAGTTTGGTTTTTAAAGCGGCCGATGGAAAGAGGAATCATGAACTGATGTTGAATGAGGTTTAATGTCTATTTATTTCATATTTTCCTTCATGTAAAAGCCATAGAGCAGCGGTAGCTCAGTGGTTAAGGTGTTGGACTACTGATCCATCAGAATATAACAGGTTCAATCCCCAGCACCACTACGTTAACACTGCTGGGCCCTTAGGCAAGGCCCTTAACCCTTAACTGCTCAAATGTATAATGAAATAAAATAGTGTAATTCGTTCTGGATTAGGGGGCGTCTGCCAAACACCATATAAATAAATCAATAAATAATGTACACGTTTTTTTTCTAAATATTTTGATTGTTTTAATATGAGGAACTATGATTATATCTAATATTTTTAGGTGGCTGAAACAGATTATCTGCATTTACATTATTCGCTATGGAAAAATATATTATCTGTTATTTTCATGTTTTTTTTTATTTTTATTGGGTTTCCAGCACTAACTAGAGGGGATTGGCAACCCGGTACTGCTTAGAGGTGATCTGGCAACCCGTTCAAGCATGAAGCTAGTGCGCGAGAGACGACTTATAAAACGTGCGTGCTTGCAAACAAATGAATTAATAAAAAAACAGCTTTTCACTCAGGAGCAAAAGCTCAGATATAACGGCACAAATCAAGGTCAAGATTTATTTCATATGATCACATCACATATGATCACATGATCACCTCCAGTCCATTATACCGCTACTAACCGTACGGAAAGTTCCAGTGTCACCAGGTGAAGGAATGAACTGCATCATGGGATAAACCGTTATAGCACACAGGTGCAGTGCTCATGCAGGAGAACGCTGGGGAGAACGTAGATTATGTTCTTTCTAAATGGATTCTACGCTGGTGCAGGAGTTTACTTAAAAACCTTAGACGAATCCTGCAGTGAGACCCCGCGCGTCTCGCGCTCATCCTCTCCACCTGCCTCATTTCGACTGGATCGAGTCTCAAGTTTCCCCAAACAGCGATTGAATTCCTGTACTCGACTAGATGCTTCAGCACGAGCGCAGCGCGGAACCTCTCGTGCAAACCTCTGATACAGAACCGTAGCACGAACTGCTTGCTACACTAGAACACTTTTTTTTTTTCTCTCTCTCCAAATTTCTTACCAAGAAATCTGACAGCCTTTGGGAGAGGCAGTGTTTGAAATTCATAGCTGTTCGTGTTGTGTTTGCGCTGGAGTCTCTGAGCTGCAGCTACCATGGCTGTGTAAAATTGGGAAGGATAAAGAGCTCGTGTGTGTGTGTGTGTGTGTGTTCATGTGTGTGTGTGTGTGTGCAAACCTGCAGTGTGAAATGAAACACTGAGTGACTGACAGAAACGCAGGCAGATCGGGGAGCAGCTACGGTCCACGGGCGAGCAAAGGTCAGGTACAAGGAGAGGAGAGAACCGGAAGGAGAACAGGCCGGGATAAACATCTGGAGTGTGTATGTGGGTTTTGGTCAGGAGTGTGACTCAGGGGGGAGAGAGAGCAGCACCGTGTACCGCTCCAGGTCAGGTTCTACAAATGTGGATATACAGACAAATCAGGAGTTTTGATGAACAATATCTACCTTTATTCCTCTATATAATCCCAGTGTATTATTTTAACAAAAAGAATAATGTTCAGGAGCGTTACATCACCTAAAAACCTCATTCTTTTACTTTCTTCTTATTTTTAATCACTTGGCAAACCCTACACACAGTCCATCCCCTACCAGGCATATCACATCACCTGTAATAAACTGCAGCGATTATCTAATCGCACACGTCCATACTGCGATTTTTCCTTGATCAATTCTGCAGCACTGCTTAGGATCGTTTTGTTTCTTCTCCAGTGACGTCGCAGCATTTTTGACTTTCGCAGCCATCCGGCTCGACGCTACATCCTTGTAAAGCGACGCGTGACCTTTACACGGTTATTGTGGAGACGGACAGCTCGTAAACTGGGCCGCTTGTAATCCGGCGCCTGTTCCATGCACGAGGGGCGCGAATAAGATTTCCTGTGTTTCTTAATAAAGCCAGGTTCGAAAAACGGCCCCCGGAGAGTTTCGAATGTCATGCGTGTAGCGGACCGTAAACAAAAAGAAGTAAAACGAGCCTCGGTTCTCCTGAAAAGCTACACCCGAGCATCCGAGCTCGCCCGCGCACACGCGACCTGCAGGATCAAATCAGAGCAAATCATTTCGGATGGGTCGAATTCTTTTCAGCCCTCGGCCCCGACACCTCGATCTCTACGCCATCATCTCACATCCATGCCCAGCGAGTGGCTGAGGGTCCAAAGCCCAATCCATCTCGGCATCTCTGAAGTGAGCGAAACTGAAGTGGAGGTTACGGCGCGATGAAACAGGCCGCCGGTCTATTTCTAGGATGTTCAGCACTTTATTTGCAATATATGAAGTTGTGCGTCTATTAAAACAAGAGATGAAAGACGAGAGAGAGAAATAGAAGCAAAAGGGGAAAAAAATTTGTTTTGTTTTTAATTCATATAATTGTATTTTTTTAAATATGCACTAAGATACATATGTAAATAGGGGGCTAAACATTCTATAAAAAAACACTAAAAATAAAAATTAAAGTGTGTGTGTGTGTGTATAAATCTATCTATATATTTATATATACATGTATATATACGCATGTACACACACATTATACAGAATATTTAATTATTTGCGATGGAAATCACCAATCACACCCCGATCACGAGACTTGGTGAGGATTAAATTTAAATTGAATCAAAGAATTTTTATAAATATCCCAATTCGATATATGAAAAATAAACTATCGTGTTACACTTTTAATCACTTAAAAAAAAAAATTTTAAACGGTTAACTGTAACTGAGCAGCGTGTGTATCCGCCATCTTGCGTAATTATTATTTCTAAACAAACTTAGCATCCCTCCTACCACACGGCATGAACAGGTGTAAGTAGTTCAGAGTGCGCCACCTGTAGGATTATTACATAACATTGATGTGTTACTGCTTTAAATGCCTCCAAAGTCTCGAAACTCAACACATGCTGGTGTTTTGAGACTGGTGTACTGAGTGGGTTTGAGACCGACTCACATTGTTTGGAGAAAAAAAGCAGATCGGAGGTTTATAACACGCACGATTTTTTGATAACGTGATGCCATAAAAGGCGTTTCTAACTAATCAACCAATCAAACTGAAACCCAGCCGATTCTGCTCGCTGGCTGATCTCCATTACAGATGTGATGACAGTTGTTTAAAAAGTCACTACTTAATGAATCAGTCAGTTTATATAAATTATGGGCTAAAACGATTATAGTTATATATTTATTTATAATTATAAAGATTCGAGGGAAATGTTGTAAAACTAAATGAGTGCACATGTACTGAGCAAAATGGGGGGATGGGAGGGTTAAAAGAGTTCAAATAAATAAAAAGGTTAAAAATGATAATACAGTAACATGAAAGATAACGAGCAGAAAATTTCCCGAGGGAGACGGACACACAGATCCACCTATAGTAACTACTATAAACGCTGTACGTGTTCATATAAACCATTATGCACATGACATTATTGTGTGTGTGTGTGTGTGTGTGTGTGTGTGTGTGTGTGTGTGTGTGTGTGTGTGTGCGCGCTCTTATATACGTGTTATTCCTTTCACCATCAGCAGCACTAACAGGAATAAGACGTCGGCTCGGCTCTTTAGGAACGGTGTGTATTAAAATGCGGCGCGCGCAGCCGAGAAAGCGCTTGACAAATAAATACCATAAACTCGCCGTGGAAGTCATGATGACAAGCTGTGAAGGGAACTAAATGAAATTTGTATACAACCCATTTTCCTGAGCACGGCTTTGTTCGCCTCAAGGTTCTTTATCTTCTTTCACACCTGCGTGCATGCGCACACACACACACACACACACACACACACACACGGACATAAACGCATACTCGCACACACACACGCCTGGAAACACCACTTTGAAACATCTAGTGGAGGTTACGGTATTGATGCGATGTCAGGCTGGTCTTCAGCCCCGAGTCACCACAGGTCACTTCATTTCCTTTAATCGTAAGAAGGGTCAGTTCAGGAGCCCAAAGGGTCACACACACACACACACACACACACACACACACACACACACACAACGGTTTGTGCATCAAAGGAAAAGAAAGTTAAAAAAAATGCATCAAAGAAATTATTTTTCACATCTCTAGCTCATAAAGGTCGAGTTTTCAATACGATCGTGTTGATTATATCAGACATTCTGCAGGCTCGCTGCTGAACCTTTACGCAACCCTGACGCACCGTGGGAACTGCAAGAGACCTCCCGATTCGATACAATCCCAATGCCCGAGTGTTGATTTGATCTGTATTGCGATTCTGTAAACAATCTCAATTTTACATACAGTATATCCTGATTTGATCGAAGTTTAGCAAATAATTTGCTCCTACCATACGGGGGCGCTGTGCTGCCTGCCAACGTGTGAATAGCTTAGAGCGCTCCATCTGCAGGATTATAGAGGAACGGCATCGTTTTACCACTCCAGATACAGACAGACGGTGGTACCTCAGCATACACAAACAGGCCTCGTGAATTTCCATCAAAAAAAAAATGAAATTTTGCAAGAAACTTGCCTCGGCATACAAAGCATTTTTGGCATACGTGCAAAAGAACCGAGTCAAACCGAGCGCCGACTAAGTTGCGCATACGTCCAGGAGCCATTCAAAACTTGTTTGAGTCAGCAGAAAGACAAGCAAAGTCAGTTTACGTACATATGTTTTGTGTTGATTTAGTGAATCTGGGTCCCAAGAACGCTAGCAAGAAGAAAACAGAGCCACTTTCAGTTTCTTTTTTTAAAGCACTCATTGAAAAGATGAATCAAATTAAGGTTAAGTGATTAATCGTTTAATGTATTTTTTTTTTACTTCATTTACATGTTTTTCTAAATGTTTTGGACCATTTTATATGCAAAAATATAATTATAGTGTTGTAAATTGGTAATATTTTGGGTGGCTGGAGCGGATTGTCTGCATTTACATTATTTCCAATGGGAAGATGCGTTTCGCTTTAAGAACATGCCTCTGGAACGGGTTAAATTCATATGCCACATATGCCATGATGACGTAATTGTTTTCTTTATTAACAAATCTAGAACATATAAGGAAATTCTCATCAGTCGTCTCATGGTCATCCTTTGATCTTATACCAAAACAAAAGAATTGGTCTACACCAAGATAATAAAGCACATCACAACATTTCAACCAGACTGCCCGTAGCTAAAGCACTTTACAGAAGTTTACACTCAACACTGATCAACCACAAGAACTGTATTGTGCCACAACTTCCAGAAATCGCTGTTTGTCCCAGGCTTTTCTGGAGCAGGAGTTCCTGAGGCCTTGAGCGCGAGCCTGACGATGGGCCAGCGGAGCGTCTGTGTGGCTTGCTACGAATGTGGAAGGGCTTTTGGTGGAACACAAATTGAATTTCAGGCTGGGACCCAAGTCAAACACCTCATAATCCCTGCTGCCAGGCTCTCAGGAACCAAATAAGGTCACTTTCATCCCGACTCGATGGCTATAATAAGGGCGGCACTGCAGGGCCAAATAAACCCCCTCTGACAACATTTACTGCGGAGCTAGAGAGAGAGAGAGAGAGAGGGAGAGAGAGGGAGAGAGAGAAAGAGAGAGAGGGAGAGAGGGAGAGAGAGAGAAAGAGAGAGAGAGAGAGGGAGAGAGAGAGACAGAGAGGGAGAGAGACAGAGAGAGAGGGAGAGAGGGAGAGAGAGAGAGCAAGAGAGAGAGAGAGAAAGAGAGAGAGAGAGAGGGAGAGAGAGAGACAGAGAGGGAGAGAGAGGGAGAGAGAGAAAGAGAAAGAGAGAGAGGGAGAGAGGGAGAGAGAGAGACAGAGAGAGAGAGAGAGGGAGAGAGAGAAAGAGAGAGAGGGAGAGAGGGAGAGAGAGAGACAGAGAGAGAGAGA